>MVAP01000227.1:0-11030 GCA_014825765.1 Cystofilobasidium macerans | reverse complement strand
GACTTCGTGAGCCTGACCCGCGGCTCTGCCCGCCCACGCTCGCACCGCACGAGCAAGCACCGCAGTTGACGGCCTCGAGCTCCTCGAGCTTCATGCCGTCACCACCACCTCGATCCTCATCCACCATCTCTCTCGCTCGCGCACCCACGCCATGGTAGACTTCATCTGCACGAACAGGCACTGATCAGAAGATTAAACATGAATTTCTTGCTTTGCCCAGCCCGTCGCCCGCTCAAGCTCCCTCTCGGCGCTGCTGCGCCGCCAGTCATCAATACGGGTGCGTTTGCCTGCCATCTCTCGCGGTCGCTAATTGTTACATGGGTATGATCCGATCGAGACTGACCTAGCTATGTGGCTATGGGAAACTGTCTGATATAGAGGACGCAAGCGCTCAAGCGACGAAGGAGTGCTGCCGAGCCGCAAGGCGTCGCTCGGCGGGCCCTTTCGCTCGTCGCCGCGCGAGGCGCCGACCCTTACACTGAGGCGTCGGCCGAAATTCGACACTTGACGGACGAGCGAAAGATGGTTATTGCGGAGTCCGAGGTCCACTCTAGTGCAGAAGGCACCTTCCTACAGGCCGCTCAGATCGAAATCGCTTCGACACCGTGCTCGCCGACGCATACACCCCTTTGGCTTCCGGCTGCGCCAGTCGACAGCGTGGCTTCGCCCGTCTGCCACACCAACGCGATTCTTGTACCTGTGAAGGTCAGCAATCATAGAGTACAGCACGCGGCGACGGGCTGACCCTCTCACTGGTTTGCAACGTCTGTGCCAGGCGCTGTCAGTTGCACTCGCCTCAATTGAGCCCCCCTTGTCCAATGCCGCGCAGGCGCTCGTCGCATCACCTTCGCACGAAGCTTCACCAAAGCGGTCGTACTCCTCACAGGAGTCTGATACTCGGGAGGGTACATCTGCTAAACGGCGCAAGATGTCGATGACGCAGGCATGTTCATCACCATTCAGCGAAGCATTTGACTTCGCTCTAATCTTTTCTCGACACCCTGCAGACCGCCACACCACAAGCGATGAACACACTAAGACGCAAGTTCAAGTGCCCATCATTCATTCCAAAGAAGACTACGATTGTCGCCTGCAGATCACCATCTGATGACATCGCCGACAAAGTTAAGCTGTCTGGCTCCTCGTCTGGCTCTAGCGCGCCTCCCTCGTCACCGGTCCCGCACTGCGTGGTCAGGCTGCGCCCCAGCGTCTTCAAGCCGCTTACGCTTAGACCGCCATCGAACTCGGAGCCAGAAATAACGGATAAAGGGCTCATCCCCGACGAAGCGGATACGCCGTCAGCCATATCGTCGGCGGTTGCACGCGAGTCCGCAGTCAGCCTCTTCAAGAAGCCTCGGCCTTTTGTCTCGCCCGTTGTCAGCTTTTCGACAAACAAGATGTCGCCCACAGACTCGCCTTCGCTTCTACGCCGGGTTCAGCTTCTCAAGCAGGCCGTTCAGTTACTCAAGCCGAACGGCCGAAAGCAAGAGGATGGCCTTGAAAGATGTTTGGCTCGCTGGAAAGCGGCCGGAAGAGAGGTTACGGGGCTGCTCTGGGACCATGGGCTGTTGGAGTTGCCCGAGATGAAGGGGCGCGATCCTTTCGCTCGGCTTTCTGGCGCTCTTCCTTTTGCCGATGACGACTGTGGAAGCCGCTTCGACGGCCGAGGTAAGCGCGAGCCTGACGCCAACATGTCCCTGGACGCGTCCCTGCTCGGCAAGACGGCCGACAGCTGCGACGATGAGGTCGAGCGCAAATCAGGCGAGTGGACCATGGGCACGATGCTGCGCGCTGTGCTGAAGACGGATCCAGGTCTCTGTGAGTCTGTTTCTAGCCGAACAACCTTAACGACCCTTGTTCCGACGCCCGCTCATGAACTTCTCGAAGTCGGCTGGAGCGACGAAGACGGCGACTGGGCCGCAGACTGATGCGTTGCGCTCTCTTCAAGAGACGCAACGGCCAACATTCCATGCGATCGAAGGTCTCTCCCTCTACTTCGTCTTGCGTTTCTCGATAGCGTCGTCGACGGCCGCCCGCAGGCTCTTGATGACCTCACCCGAGCTCTTAGCACCGAATATGGCCGAACCGGCGACGATGACATTCGAGCCGGCCTGGGCGCACTCCTCGACAGTCGCTGGGCCGACGCCGCCATCGACCTGGATGTTGATGGTCGGGTAGAGCTCGCGCAGCTTCACAACCTGTAAAAGAGATGGAGTGGAGTTCAGTGAGCTGTAGCTTAACGTAGCGGGCGTCGACATGCGCAAGACGCACCTTAGGCATGCACTCGGGCATAAACTTCTGTCCGCCTTTGCCTGATTCAAAGGTTGAAGAGAGGATGGGCCGGCATCAGCCGGTGGATCTTCAGACGTGATAACCACACACTCACCAGGGATGACGGTCATGATGAGAATCATGTCCAGCGCGTCAGCAATCTCCTTCGTGACGACCTCGGCTGGGGTGTCAGGGCTAAGAGCCATCGAAGCCGCCATGCCGGCCGCCTTGATCTGCTTAATAAGCGCGAGCGGGTCCTCTGAGAGATGAGCAAGGAACAGCATCAATCGTTTGACCCTTCAAGCGCAGAAATGTATCACGTCAACGCACTCGTAGCTTCGTAGTGGAATGTGTACGACTTGCCGCCGGCCGCCGCGATCTCCTCGACATACTGATGAAAGTGGTGCTTCAGCGGCCTTGCGCTTCAACGTCTGAAGAAGCCTATTATCTGCACGGACCTGCTCCGGCTTGGAGACCATCATGTGGCAGTCCATGTAAATACCCGGAACGCCCTTGAAGACGGAGGCGAGGACGGGCGCGCCTGACGGAGAGCGCGAGCCGACGGCGTGTGAGGGTCAGGGCGCGAGCGAGGCAGCCCAGCAGGTTCAAACCCGCCGAGCTGTAAAGGACTCACCGAGGCAGACACTCTGGACGAAGGAGCCGTCCATAACCTGTAAGATGAGGAAGAGCAAGCGTCAGCTGATGACCGTGCTCGAGGCGCAGCGCCGAGCGAGCAGCAACGTACATCTTGCAAAAGGCGGCGCATCAGCCAGAGCTCAGCGACGTCAGCGCCCAAAAGCCGTTAGCAAGAGCCACGAGCTCGCGCTTACCCATGTGCAGCCAGTCAGCTCCCTCGTTCATTACGCGCTTGCACTCGTGGCTGAGATTGCCCATGTCGGAGGCCAGGACCGACGGGGCGATGATGCTGCGACAAGGCGAGAGCGAAATGTGCGAGCCCGGTGACGGTCTTGTCAGCTCAGCTGGATTTTGCCGGATAAAAGGCTTTTCGCTCGACAGCTTGCTGAGGCGCACCTGCGGAGACACATGACTGAGGACGGGTGAGACGGAAAAGCCGAAGCGTGAGGGAGGAAGGGAGATTGATGTTCGAGGGCTCTCAATGCGCACGCCCTCCGACGCGCTTAGCCGGTAGTTCGCCGCGCAGCAGGCCCACGCTTTGCAGAGGAGATGTACTGAGATCCAAAGAAAATTCACGCATAGCAGAGGGGAAAGCGACACAGAGATACAGCGGTAGAGATGCGACGAAAGTGGCTGGAGGAGGCGAGGGCGGGGTATAAAGGGTCGGGCTGGCCGACGGGCTAGAATCCACGGTAGCCGCCTTGTTGTTGGCCGTATGGATTGAAGCCGGTCTGCTGCTGGGGCATAAAACCCGTCGGCTGGGGACCCATGAAGCTCGGCTGCATCGGCATGCCGGTCGGCATCTGCTGCTGCATTGGGAAGCCTTCGGGACGAGGAACGAGCGTCAAAACGTCAGTCAATGTTGGCCAGCTGGGCGCAGCAACTCAGATCTGACTCACCCGTCTGCTGGGCCTGCATGAAGCCCATCTGAGGCTGTTGTGGCTGTAAGCCCGAAAATTGAGGCTGCTGCATCATCCCGGGGAATCCGGTCGTCTGCGAACGGAGCGCGTCGTACTTGTCTAAGAGCGGCGAAGGGCGTGCATAGACAATCAGTCAACACGGCAGGAGGGACGTTCGGGAGAGGCCGAGGCGCGTACCGGATCCTTGCGGAGCAGCGCTCTGATCGAGCACGCCCTTGTTGTTCTTCATCGCGGCGAAGACGCTCGACGGGTTGAAGCTCGCCGGCTGGGCTGCCGATGGCGGCGGCTGGGGTCTGGCCGAAGCGAGCTGGTTAAAGGTATCGGCTGAAGAAAGGGCGTTTTGATTGGCCATGACCTGGCCAGCCTGGTAGTTGGTGTTCATCGCTGTGTGCTCTGTAGATGGACAGGGAGGTGGCCAGACTTCGTCAGCGTCCGGTGTGATGTGTTGAGGATGAGTGTAACGCACGAGGCGGAAGGTAGCTCGGTGTCGACTGGAAGTTGCCGCCAGGGTAGCCAGTAGTCTGCTGCGGCATGAATCCCGTCTGCTGAGGCTGCATACCCTGGAAGGGAGACGAATTGGCTGACGACCGGGTCGGCACGAACTGTCCAAAGCCGGTCTGTGTGGGCACAAGCGGGTTAAGCAGGCCCTGGTTTGACGGCACCGGAGCGGGCGGGGCTCGAGGACCCTGCTGCTGCTGCTGGGGTTGTTGCTGAAACATGCCGGTCTGCTGGGCCTGGAGGAGCTGACCCATGTTGGAGTTTGAACCGCCAAAGCCGAGGCCGTTGTGGAAGCTCTGGGGCGCCTGCATCGACGACGACCCCGTGTTATTGGGCCCGATACTGAGACTGCCCATGTCCGAGCTGAGCGACTGCTGCACCGCCGTCGCCGCCGGCGGGCGGGCCTGGCCTGGTTGGGCGAGCGATTCGAAGGCGCTTGAGGCCACCTGTGGGACAGCCTGTGCGGAGTCAAAGGAGACAAGTTGGGGCGCAACAGGGGCCGTTGGAGGCGTCGGAGTTGCAGGCTTAGTCGAGCTTGGCCGTGGCGTCCAGGCATCGTCGTCAAAACCGGTCGAGACGGTCGCTGGGGGTGGCAGCGATGCAGCAGGTGCAGCCGACGTCGTCCGCTGAGGCGGATTAACCGGCGCTGGCGGCGACACTGCTACAGCCGGCGGTGTTTCACTTCGAGCAAGGGAACTTGAAGCAGCGACGAGGCTTGCGGCGTCGACAGACTCGGGCGCGGTGCCCTTGCGCTCGGGCCGGCCTCGACGCGTCTGGTTCTTGAGTTCGCCGGTCGACGACGAAAAGAGGCCACTACCGCCACCACTACCACCCTGAGCAGGGCTGCTCGTTCCTCCGCTCCGGCGGCCGCCGTTTTCTTCCTCCTGCAGCCTGCGAGCAAACGCCTCGTCCGACTCGATCTGCGAGCGGGAATCGCCTCCTCCGTTGGGAGGCGGCGGCGGCGCCTTCCGGGCCGCGATAGCCTTCTTGACACGGATTACGTCACCCTCGCGGAGGCCGAGGTTGCGAAGCGTGCCCGGGTCGAGATCTTCAAGGATGGTCTCGTCAATCTTGTCGCGGTCAAAGTTGGCAGCGTAGCGTGTGCAGTCGTCGACGTCGACGCCGGCGTTAAGGAAGAATTCGAACCAGTCGAAGGCTGGCCGCCGGCGCTGCTGCTGAGCAGGCGGCCGACCAGACGGGGCGGAGGCGACGGCTGAGCGGCCCTGCGACTGCGGCTGCAGAGACACAGTCGGCCGAGCCTTGTTCGCATGCGACTGGGCGAGCGGCACATCGTCATCGTCGTGAGCCGGCCGCCTGCGCTGCTGTTGTTTGGCCGTCAGGCGGTCAATGTACTCGCTGTCCTCGGGCGACATCTTGGCGAGCGGGACTTCGATGACCACACCGTTCACCTTGTGCAGGCGGATCTTGCCACCCTTGAAGCCAAGGAATTCGGCCTCGACCTTGAATTGGCCAGATTTGTCGTGCCATGTCCGGATCTTGTTCGGTGCAGGCAACGATCGCGACGAACTCGACTCTTGCGGCCGGCTTGGCAGGCCTGACTTGTGCGGGATTGAGGTAGGCACATCGTTCGCCGACGGCCGACTCCGGATCTTGGGCGGCTCTGGAGCGGGTGTTTGCCGTCGAGCCTCCTCGCGTTGTCTTGCTTCCTCGTCGCGCCTGGCACGCTCCTCCTCCTTGCGCCGACGCTTCTCCTCAGCTTCTTGCCGGGAGCGACGTTCCTCCATCTGGCGCCGGCGCTCTGCCTCAGCCTGGGCGCGCTCAGCGTTAGCAGCAGCGATCGCAGCCGCCTCGGCCTCGGCGGCAGCAGCCCGCTCCTCGTCCTCGCGCTGAGTATCGTCGTCGTCGTCGGCCGCTCCGCCAGCGCCGAGCTCGACGTAGGCCTCAGGGACAACGCCCTCTTCCCCTTGGCTGTTGCGGACCTTCCACCAGCCATCGCCTGACTTGTCGATAACGACAAGGCGCTCACCCTCGGTTAGCACGAGCTCGTCCGCACCACCCTCAGCGGCAAAGTCGTACAGCGCGACAGCAGTTTCCTCGTCGTCATCGCCAGCGGAAGTAGCTGCGGCGGGTGACGTTGGTGAGGGTGCCCAGCGGACCGCCTTGGGCGCAGCACTTCCCGTATGGACTGACAGTCCTCCGGCTCGGTCGTGCTCATCGTCATTGACGTGATCCGAACCGACTGAAAAGGTGCCGCCCGAGGCATCCTTGGAGGCGTGCAGCTTGGCATGAACAGCTTCAGCTTCTGCAGATGAAGCGCAATGAAAGGCCCACGGCTGACCGCCAAGCGCCGGCAGGTCAAGCGAGATATCCTTGCCGGAGAGGCTGACGGCCTCGACTTCGTCGATAGGATGCTGCTGGATCGGGTTCTAGGTGTACCATGGGTATTCGCGAGGATGCGAACCCGATCAGTCTAACGCCACTCAAGCCAAAGCGGTCAAAGCTATTGGTCAGCGCACCTTGCTGGACTCGCTGGCAAAGAAGATGGCGCCATTGCCGATACCGAGCGTGCCCTTGGTCTTCTTCTTCTTGCCGTCAAGCTCCTGTCGAGATCAAGATGACGTGTAGTCAGCAAAGCCATCTGGCTTCACGGTCAGTGGGCCGACAGAACGTACGGAAACGACCCAAGTCTCGATACTGTCTGCCTTGCACTTGTCCCTGCGTTCAGCTGAGAGCTCGGCCGGGTCAACGTAAGTGGCCTGGGGCGGACCCTCGATCTGAGGGAATGGGGCGCGATCCAGGAAGCCAAGGCGTCGAGAGTCAGCGCCTGTGATGAGATCAAACTTGATCCAGCAACAGAAGCCTAACGCAGCCGTAGCGATACGGCAAAGGGCTCGCTGTTGAGCCGGTAGAGGAATAAGATGGGGAACGAACCTCGTCGACGGCGTCGCCGTTGAAGCCCTCCTCGCCGGCAGTGCCCTCCTCCTCCTGGACGTAGGTCGCGGGAACATAGCCTCCGAGTTGCTCTGGCTCTGCCACTCGCCGGGCAAGGACCCATTCATCTCCCTCGTCAGCCTCAAAGATGAGGAGCGGCTCGTCCTCCTCAATTGAGAGCTCCTCGGCGGTCGTGGCAGTGTAGGCGTAGATGGCACGGGCGCGGTAGAGCGGGGCGGCCTGATCAAGGCGAGGAATATTATCATGGACAAGGTAACGTCAGCTATACTTCAATGACTGTGAGAGCGGACCATGATCTCCGATGGCAGGGCTATGCGGAGGGGTAATCGACGCAGGAAGCTCGAGGTGCGGACGTCAGTCGGGGACGCTATGACAGCATTGAGCCGTCTGTCCGCGATCCTCGAGCGAAGCATGACAGCTCGCACGGAAAGAGCCGCTACAAGGTGCCAGCCAGCATTTCTCTGCCAAAGGAAAGCGGGAAGGCAAGTTGGATCGCACCTCCTCGACGTAGTTAGATGGGACGAGGCCGACCGGGCCGTCTTCGGCGGCGCTACCATCGGTCGGCTTGGTCCGAGCCTTCCACCATCTGAGGGGCAGAACGTGGCAAAGGCGTCAGCAAGAGAAGTATCGGGCGCCGAGCTAGCTTGCCAAGAGCTCCAAATGCCGGCGCGCGAGCTCTTTGAGCTGACGGGCTGAAGGAACGAGCATTCGGCCGGAAGGGGAGATGGCGCGGCGAGACGCACTCTGGATCCTCCTTGTCGAGGATGTAGATCACCTGGTCCTCGCTGAGAGGGAGCTCGGTCTCGGGATCTTGGGGCACATAGTCGTAGAGCGCCTTGTAGAGCCCGAGCATCTTTGCGTGTCTGATCTCTCTGGACGAGCTGTCGGAAGGGGAGGGAAGGGGAGACTCGGGTGATGGCGGGCTGAGGCAAGCAGCCCGCGCGGGTCGGGCGCGAACGACCGAGGCGTCGCAAGGCGCAGCCTGCTCAACGACAGCCGCGTCATCCAGAGTGCGCTCGCTACGACGTCCCACCCGACCTGCACGCCGTCAAATGTCATGAAGATGATCATACAGTGGGCGCGCGCCTGAGAGACGCTGGATATTCTCCTGCGTGGAGCCGACGTCAAGCGGGTCATGGATGTGGCTCGAACGGCCGGCACTGCGCGCGATAACTCGCTTGTCATGCCGAGAGTCAGTCAGAGTCCGAGTCATCGGTTGCAGCGAGCTCGGCGGCTCCCTCAGGAACGACACCGCAGGCAGCAATGCCGATTTTGGCCTTGGGCTTGCCAGAGGCCGTGCCAAAGCCCTCGATCCGGCGGACGAGAGCAAGCGAGCGATCGTCGGCCACCTCGCCAAAGACGACATGCTTGCCGTCCAGGTGAGGTGTCGGCACTGTCGTGATAAAGAATTGGGATCCGTTGGTCCCTGGCCCGCTGTTGGCCATAGAGAGCAGGCCCGGCCGCGTGTGCCGGAGCTGGAAGTTCTCGTCGCCGAAACGCCGGCCGTAGATCGACTTGCCGCCGGCTGGAAAGATAGATGAGTGTATAATCAGCGCTAGACCGTAAGGACCGATCGCGGCTAGCAAGACGTTCCAGACTCACTGCCGTTGTGGTTTGTGAAGTCGCCGCCCTAGGATGTCGGTTGATGGAGTGGGTCATCAGCAACCCTGTAAGACGCAGCCAGTAAGCGCTCTGCGGACGCACTTGGAGCATGAAGCCCGGGATGATGCGATGGAAACCCGAGAAAGCGTAGCCGAAGCCGTTTTGACCGGTACAAAGCTCCCGGAAGTTGCGAGCCGTCTTTGGGACGACTTCGTCGAACAGCCGCATGACAATGTGGCCGGCCGGCTCGCCGTCAATTTGGATCTCAAAGTAGACGGGCTGGCCCGGTCGACTGATCTCGCCCGTCCTTGAGGTCATGCTGTCAGATTTGCGGGCTAAGGTCAATACAGGGGGAGCTCATGACCGTCTGGCAAGAGATACAGACGCGTTGGCCGATGTCGACGACCCGGGCTGAGCCGACTGCTCCTAGGGGAGGGATGATCAATAGTTCGAAGTCAGCTGCAGACCCGTCTTGTGCTTTGTCCGATTCACCGACCTTGTTGGACTTGCGCTTGAAGAAACTACCAAGGCCCATTCTGATGCGGCAATGGCGTAGTGATTCCACAAGACGCTCGAGAAGGACGACGTCGGCGAGAGATGATCAAGCGCGATCGCTGGGCCAGGTTCTCATGAAGCTGGGGTCGAAACACGGAGGTGGCCGAGTCGACGTGCCTCAACGGTTATCTCCCCGGCGACCTCCTCCTCACCATGCATCAACCTCGCAGAAGGCCGCCGACTGACCTGGAGAACCCTCTTCTGACCCTCTCCTCTGATCTTGGCGTGCTTTCGACCGCGGCGTGCGATTAAGACACCCGTCCCTGCCCTGTCGGTTGTTAAAGACGCCAATTGAGTAACCCACTCTGCAAGCGTAGTTGCCGCTCGTCACTGGAGATCCAGCTCCAGCGCTCAAGCTGAAGGCACATCTGTATCGCAGTTTGGTTCGTTCTTCACTACAAGCAGCAAGTAGCGCTGGACTCGCCTCTACCCTCTCTTTCATCGCCTTACTCCTCACTGTCGGCGCCGGCCGTTCGCCACAGCCTCCTCCGAAGCTGGTGATCGATACCTCTGCCTAGAAATCATACTAGCTGCGCGCTCTATCTTTCCCATCAAGAGTGGTCTGTCAAGCAGAGGCCTTAAAATCGCAGCTGACGATTCTCAGGCGACTCTCGTCTGCGACGCAGCTTCGCCGGACGTTGTTCAGCCAGCCTACGGCAGTAGTGTTCATGAGAGCTGAGAAATCCACAAGACGCCAAGCGACTCAGAACCCGTGGCGCAGTCAACGAGGGTCAAAGATTGTACGCAGAGTTGCTAGGGCCCGCTTACGAATAACAAGAGTGGCGCCCGAGCCTCGCTGATGTGACATGTCTGCCTTGAAGTCCTCGGTAGCTTTCCATGTTGATCTCCGGCGCTGCGCAAACAATTGCGGCGTTCCTACGCCTTATCTGGACGACAATTCACGTCGGAATATTGGGAAACGCCTCAAGGCAGCGTACAAACACGCTCAGTCCTGACAGCTCTCCCGCAGGACATTGCCTTCCGACAACTGTTCGCGCTCTCGAACTCGATTGTTCGCCTTGTTGCCAGATGCGGCATTGTTTCGCCAATCTCGACCGACCGTTGTGAGCATTCCGGGGTAACATGCGCGGACGATGCAGAGCGCTAACAATCCGGTGTCGGAGCATCGTCGGCCTACGGAGTCGCTGACCAATCCGCCACCCTAGTTCTTGATCGAAGTGCGCCTGAGCGGAACGCGGCGTTCTGGTGGAAGGCGTCATTTATGGGCAAAGAATACGAGAAATAGAACCTTCAAAGCAGGACCAGTGATCTTGATGCCTTCGCCTTGCTCTACGCGAACTGTCGCGGTGCACGGCTTATCGCTTTTTACCAACTTGCGGTGTAGCCCGTTGTCGCTCTCTGGGAGAATGTCCGGCTCTAATCAGCATATGAATGAGATATACTGGAAAGTGATAGCATCTCGAAGCGCGGAAGAGGACCATCTGCTGTTTCTCTGGCAGGGCCATGATTCAGTTTCTGAGGCGGGACGGCGCAAATTTGGTTCAACTTAAGGGCCGGCTCCGGAACCGAAGAACGGTCACTGATGCGCTTCGGCAGGTGAAACTTGGTTCTGCGGTGCTTGCTCGTGCGGTGCGAGCGTGGGCGGGCAGAGCCGCGGGTCAGGCTCACGAAGTT
>MVAP01000022.1:0-192058 GCA_014825765.1 Cystofilobasidium macerans | reverse complement strand
CTGCTACTGCCCGATCCCCGATCCCCCCCTTCCCCCCACTCCATTGCCTCTCGACTCCGGGGCGGAAGGCCGCTCGCCTTACGAACCCTGCTCCCCGCGCCTCCATGCGTGCGGAGCCAGCCCTCCCCCCCCCCCCCCCCCCCCCCCCCCCCCCCCCCCCCCCCCCTTCCTCCCCCCCCCCCCCCCCCCCCCCCCCCCCCCCCCGCCCCTTCCTGCAGCTGGGAGTCGCCCTACTATCACCTTGGCCACTACTACGACTGCGCGACAGGCGAATCGTAAGCCCTCGCTCCCTTCCGGCTTTTGCTACATTAGGACTGACCCTGCTTCCTTTCTCCTGTCATATAGGCTGTACTCGATGCAGGCCGCCCTCAAGACCGTCGAAAACTATGCGCGGTCCCTCCGCTACGGTACGAAGTACATCTACCGGACGATGCCGCGCATGCTCACCATCTGGATGGACTGCGCCGAGCGGCCCGACCTCGTCCAGACCGACCCTACGGCCGACAAGCGAGAGTGCGTCCGCCGCCAAGTGTCGCCGTACTTGCTTCCGAGCCTGCTGACCGCGCCCACTCATTCGGCTTTTTCGGCAGCACCAACCAACTGACAGGCGACGAGAAGATCCTCGCGACAATGACGGCCACCGTCGCCCGGGGCCTCGACAAACTGCCCACCTACCAGTGGCTGACGGCCTTCCCGCAGGTCGTCTCGCGCATCGGGCACGCCGACGTCGGCACCTACCGCGTCCTCTCGCGCATCATTCTCGCTGTCATCATGGCTTACCCGCTTCAGTCGATCTGGTCGATGGTCTCGGTCTCGCAGTCTAAAAAGCACGAGCGTCTCTCTCGCTGCCAGGCCATCTTCAAGAAGGTGCGTTCCGCCCGGGCTGGCGCCGACCCAAAGTTTTCTCAGACTCCTGAGACACCACGCGCTCCTTCACAGCTCGCCGGTAAAAACGCCCGCGAGGTCGGCGACCTCTCGACCTTCATCAATAAGGCGATGGCGATGACGACCGAACTTCTCAAGCTCGCTCGGCACGAGGTCGTCAAGACCAGCTCCTCCTTCAGCATGCGCCGCCACTTTCCGGTTCTACAGCAGCTCGCGCCCTCGCCGCTGCTCATCCCACTTCAGGAGGCGCTGACGGTCTCGCTGCCGTCTTCAGCCGCGGCACTCAAGCGGCACGAGCACAACCCCTTCCCGGTGACCACCGTTCGCTTCAAGGGTCAGCAAATCATCTTCCAGATTGTCTTTCTGTCCGATACGCGCTGATCCTCTTGATCGACCACCAGCCTTCTTTGATGACGTCGACGTCATGAGCTCGCTTGTCCGACCGAAAAAAATTACCGTGCAAGGCGACGACGGTAAAATTTACAGCTTCCTCTGCAAGCCCAACGACGACCTGCGCAAGGACGCCCGGCTCATGGATTTCAACGCCATGATCAATAAGCTGCTCAAAAAAGACTCTGACTCGCGCCGGCGCAATCTCTGTGTGTCCACAGGCCCGCAGTCACGTTGGTGGATGGCTAGCCGCTGACAGCCCTCTTGACATCCCTCATGGTAGACATCCGCACGTACGCCGTCACCCCGCTCAACGATGAGTGCGGCCTTTGCCAGTGGGTCAACAACACCATCCCACTCCGCAACATCCTCCAGAAACACTACAGCAGCAAGGGCATTCAAATCTACGTGCGCGCCAGTTCTCGGCGGATTGTCAACGCTGTCCGGCGGTGACCATGCGCTGATTTCCCCTGGTCGCGTTCCACAGGGCCCCGACATCGTTGAGACGTACCGCAAGTGGCCGACTCTGAGTGACGTTGATGTCGCACACGACTTTACCCAGCGCCTTCTGCCTAAGTACGTCCTTTGTTGGCAATCTCTGTCATGCAGGCTGCGCTGATGCTTTCCCCGCTATCGCAGGCTTCCACCCGTCTTTCACGAGTGGTTTCTCGAAACGTTCCCCGAGCCAAGTGCCTGGCTGGCCGCCCGGCTCAGCTATGCCCGGACTTACGCAGTCATGTCGATGGTCGGCTTCGTCCTCGGGTGCGTGCATGTCGTGCCTCTCTCGAGCCCTGTCGCCTCTGCTCGTCTCGCTGACGACCGTTTGCACCCCCTTGCAGACTCGGCGATCGGCATGGCGAAAACACGCTTTACGACGCCAACTCTGGCGACGCCGTTCATGTCGATCTCAATTGCTTGTTCGAGAAAGGTCGAACGTTCGAGGTCAAGGAGCGCGTGCCCTTCCGACTCACGCAGAACCAGGTTGACGGCTTCGGCATCACCGGCGTCGAGGGTAAGTCCCCCCCTTCTCTTTCGCGAGCTGATCGACCCTCTGACTTGTTGCTTCTCGACCCTACTGCCAGGCGTCTATCGCAACGCCTGTGAGGTGACAATGCGGATCCTGCGCGAGAACAAGGACTCGCTCATGAGCGTCCTCGAGGCTTTCATCCACGACCCGCTAGTCGAATGGGAGAACGACAAGCGCAAGCTCGTATGTCCGCTAGGCCCGCGTTCCTTCCTCTCTGCCAGCTTTTGACACTCCAGCGCTTTTGATCACAGGACAACCAGCGGCGGGCCAAGTCGTCGCGCACGAGCAAGGGCCAGGAGGCTGAGGACACGTCGATCAACGCGCTCGCTCGCAAAGCGCTCGTCCCGATCGAACGCAAACTACGCGGCGTCCAAGCCGGCTACGTCGCGCCTGGCCAGCCGGCTCCGACCAAGGAGATTACCGTCAGCAATCAGGTCGAGGCGCTCATTCAGGAGGCGACCAGCCCGGTCAACCTCGCACGCATGTACATCGGATGGGGCGCCTACCTATGAGACCGCTCTTTCCGTCTCATACGTAGCGCCCGTCTCGATCTATGCCTTCTCCTCTCTGCAATGGGGTCTTTTCCTCGAGCATTGTCGGGTGCATCCATTGTCCAGCTGTCTTTGCACCCTGAGGGTGGACCGGGGCCCGAACCCAGCTGAGCCCATTTTGTGGGCGGTTTGGGGACAGAGACCCTTGAAAGTGCCGCCGGGGCCGAAGCCGGGCGAGGGCATGCGGTCATCGGAGCTCGCTCGCCTGCATCGCTCCTCCTTCGGCCTCTGCTTGCTCTCGCGGCCTTGACTCCCTCAAGACCCCTATCGTCCCGTCTCACCCTGTCCGCAAGCTCTCGCCGGGTATGTCGACCGCGTCGACTCCGGCCTCTTCCTATCATCTGCCGCCGACACCTGTCTTCAGCCAGTCGACCGCCGACGACTATGTCTTTGGCGCCGAGTCGGACGACGATGCCGAGGTACTAGACCTCGAGCCGCCTTCAACGAGCGCCGGCAACCAACAGCCGCAACAGCAGCAGCAGCGATCGTACGTCCCACCTTGGTTCAGTGCCATCCTGCTTGTCTCTTCGGCTTCTCTTGCGTCGCTCTCAAGCGCATCCGATCCCGGCCGACTCCCAGCTCGATCCCAGCTAGTGCGAAGGGAGCTGGCGGCCGGCCTTAGTCAGCTATACGGGCCTGGCTACCCGTTCTGCGCAGGTCTCCATCGCAACCCAGTGCGACCGTACGGCCGGCTTGATCTCAGCGGGTGATTCGATGGAGGGAGGGCAATTCGACAGGCTCTGAACGTCCTCGAGACGGGAAGCGAGGCGAGGCAGCCGACCGCGCGCTACAGCGGAGCAGTGACTTCTCGGGGTCGAGCTATCGGCCATGAAGCCAGGCTGCACAACTTGGCAGCCCCATTTTTGAGAAGCTCTGTATATGTCGCAGGACTCAAAGGGGAACGGGGGGAAGAGAAGCATCGAGGTCATTCGAGATGATCTTCCGAGGCGTATAGCTGACTTATGGACCCCCCCCCTTGTCATCCTAGACCGCAAGCACCATTGCCGGCCTTTCCGCAGCCTCAGAGCAATTACCCGCATCCGCCATCAGCGGAGTCCAGCTCAGCGCCGGCGCTTCATCCCTTCACGTTTTCCTCCCTGGCACAGGGCTCGCCGTTCGCCTCGTCTTCGGCCCATCACCCCTTCCACAGCCAGAGTGGCCACGTCCCGACGAGCGGCAACGGCAACTTCCACGCTTATCGCTCGCCAGCCGCCCAACATGGGCTTCACCAGAGCCCAACCTTCTCAGACGCGAGCACAACCGTCAGCCCGCGCGACGTCTTTGGCGATGACCGCATCATGAAGAAGACGTACCCCTCGCTCTTTGGCCGCGCCGGCGGGAACGGCGCAATCTCGGCGGCCAGCAGCAGCAACGGCGCTGGCGGCTCGTCTGCTGGTCGAGGAACGATGGACCCGACACAAGATCATGTCGCTGCCGGCCCCGCTTCGAGCTCTTCGTCGCATCATCTCCCGGCCCACCTTCAAGGTCGAAATCATGTCTTTCACTCCCCCCTCTCGGTCGACTCGACCAATACGACCTCGCCGCGGGCCATCTTTGCGCCAATCCAGACGTTACGGTCGGCTGATTCGTATCTGTCGACCTCGTCCGAGGAAGAAGACGAGGTCCCGTCGCCCATCATCCTGCCTGAGCCTCAGTCGCGGCCATCAACGTCGGCCCCGCATGCCAGCTCGATGCACTACTTTGGCTTCCCACCTGGCGCAGCGGCCGTCGCCCAGCAGGCGAGTCCGGCCATGAGCGAGGGCGCCGGCCTCGGCCGTGAGCTCACGAAGGTCGACTTTGGCTTCCGACCGTTGACGAACGTCGATCGCTTCAAGGCATCCGAGGAGAGCGGCGGCGGTCCGGTCGCGCCTTCTTCAAGAACGGTGGCCGAGATGGATGACGGCGGGTTAACATCACGACCTCCCGGGCCAGGGCTTGGTAAGACGGCCCCCGGCGGGGGTGTTTTTCCGACGCAGAGCCATCACCAGCCGCCGTACGACGACGACGACGACGACGATGATGATGACAACGATGGCGAGAGTCGGGCGCCCGAAGGCGGCGGCGTTGACTCGCCTCGGTCAACGACGGCCGACTCGTACGCCAACGATGACGCGATTGACATTGATGTCGACGGCCTGCCAACTTCGTCCGACGACTCGGACGACATGATTGGCGACGCACCTTACACTGGAAAGGGTCGGCCTTTGTCGGCAGCGGCGCTCGCTCGGCGAGCTGCGCTCGGCCTGCCTAATCGAGGAGGGGCTGCTCGGCGCGGAGCGCGAGGCGGCAAGGCGCCGACCGGGGTTGGCTTCGGTCGAGCTGTCCGCGGCAGCTCCAAGTCGAAAGCCAAGGCGCCGAGGGCGAGCATCATGAGCCGCGGCGTCAGCAAGATCCGCAATGCGAGTACGAGCGCAAGCAGCTCGGGCCGGGCGAGTCCGAGCGGCGAGATCACCTACTGTCCTTACGGTGTGTGTGGCCGCGTCGTGCTCCTGCCACTCTTGTAGCTGACAACTCCTTTTAATCTCTTCATTGCAGTCGACCCCGTCACAAAGAAGCCCTGCTCGGCCTCGTTCGTCCGCTTCTACGACCTCAAGCGGCACGAGGAGACGGTCCATTCCATGCCGCCGGCGTCAACCAATGCGCCCGGCTCGGCACGGACGTCGGGCAGCGCCGGCAAGCCGGGCGGCAGCGCGGGCGCGGCCATCGGCTTCTGGTGCGAGCGGTGCGACAAGCCCTTCTCGCGCAAGGACGCTCTCATTCGCCATCAGAAGACGATCCCCGA
Source organism: Cystofilobasidium macerans (assembly GCA_014825765.1). Taxonomy (NCBI): domain Eukaryota; kingdom Fungi; phylum Basidiomycota; class Tremellomycetes; order Cystofilobasidiales; family Cystofilobasidiaceae; genus Cystofilobasidium; species Cystofilobasidium macerans. The sequence goes on along the minus strand of MVAP01000022.1, from coordinate 186,423 downwards.
TTGCTGGAAGAATAAGGGCAAGCCAGGCAAGGCCAAGCGCTGAAGGGCAGCCGCCCTCTTCCAGTGCCTCTCCGTCGCTCACCTAACTAGACCCTCGAACCGTTTCCTGCATTCGACAATTCGTCCCGTCCCTCGCAGAGGGCTAGTCACCGCTCAACCTTCCTTGCTCATCGATTGTCGCACGCCGGACCTCTTGTAGCCCTTTACTCCTCCACCCACACTGTATTGCCTCTACGCGCCGCATGAGCTTCTTGTCGGAGCGCCCACCCCACACATCTGTCGTGGCCTGCCATTCTTATGGCACTTAACGCCTACGCCCGTGAGTCTCAGGCAAAAGTTGTCATCGACTCAAGACGCTGCGGCCAGAACAGCATCGGCCTCCTCACGGACAGCAGCCCAAACCCGTTCGACGTGTGCCCATCGGGTCGAGGGCGTACCAACCGCGAGACGTATGCAGAAGCCAACCTCAGGGAGGATGGTCTGCGTTAGCAAGACGTCCCGCCGAGCCGAAAGCCGCTCGTGCAGCCGCCGATTGAGCACGTCGACCTGGTCGGCCAACGCCGCGACGCCGGCCAGCGCGAGCTGGAAGGTCAAGAGCGAGAATGAGGGTGGAGTCGGTAGTACAAAGTCGCTGTCGGCGGCGATGACGGCGGCGAGACGATCCACGAGGTCGACGCCGTTCCGGATGTGGGCTTGAAAGCCGGAGACGCCGTACGACCGAAGGACAAACCACAGTTTCAGCGACCTGGAAGGGAAGATCCGTCTTAGCATCGAATCGACCAGCAGGAGCTCAGGCCGATCGAGAGCTTCGGCTTACCGGAAACGCCGGCCGAGGGAGAGATTCCAGTTGCGGTAGTCGATGACGGTGCCCGTGTCCCCGTGCTTGGTCTTGAGGTACTGCTCGGGAGGGGGGCAGAAATCATGGTCAGCGTGGTGATAGGCCTCAGCCTGCTCAATGACATAGTTTTACCTCGGGTGTGAGGGAGAGCGCGTTCGTGAGGAACGTCCGATCCTTCACCCTGGATGCGGCGGAGGAGGTCAGCGACACGAAGACTGGCAGAAAATAAGGTACGCCCGACGCACCATGTGCCGGTACAATCGAAGCCGACGAGGCCGTTCTTATGCGGGTTCACCGAAAAGCTGCCGGCGAACTCGTTGACCTCGTTCAAGCGGCCCTTTTCACGCATCTCCGGACAGGCGTACATCATGCCAGCCCAAGCGGCATCAACATGGAAATGCGCCGTCGGATAGTCGCGCGCTGCTCCCCCGCAACGGGCGAGGTCAAAAAACGAATGTGAAGCGATCGTTGGCTGCTAGCTACTCACTTACGGCGCCGAGCTCGGCAATGTGGTCGATCGCCCCTGATGAGGTCGTGCCGATGGTGCCGATCACCATAAAGGGAAGCTAAAGATTGAGAAAGACTTTGGTCAGCCATTTTGGATAAGAGACACGTGTATGACTAAAGAAGGAAGAAACAGACAAAGCCCTTGGCGACGTCCTCCTCAATAGCCTGCCGGAGAACCTCGCCTCTCAGCGCCATGTCCTCGGCTTTCGTGACTTTAAGCGCCCGGAAACGGTGACCGAGGATCGACGCGGCTTTCGCACCGATGCTGAGGGAGGAGAGCCAAAGTTGGGGTAAGTCAAGTGCATCGAAGAAGGGGAATTTGGGGGGGGGGGGGGACAAGAGAAGGTGAGAACGCACGAGTGTGTTTGAGTACTCCCATACATGATCAGCTTCTGCGAGTATTTTTCTCGAATGTCGCGCGGGATTTCGGACAGCTCGGTTGCCGGAAGGCCGGTTTCGGCCAGCGCCTGCTGATGCAGGGTAAGCAGCGCCCGCTCTCGCGCGCCAATGGCGATCGTCAGGCAAGCCTCGCTCGCAGAGCCCTGCAGATTGATATCAGCCGCGTCAATGAGTCTTCTGCAGTGAGGGGCGTTGGCTTGACTGACCATGATGCATCCTCCGCCGACGCCCGTGTTGCCCAGGAAGCCCCCCGCCTCGAGGCCGAGCATCTTACCGGCCCAGTCGACAACCTTACTCTCCAGCTCGGTGCACGCCGGTGAACACGACCAATTGAAACCCGGGTTTGAGACGGCGCTCGCGTAGATATCGGCTACGATTCTAGTACAGAACGCGGGAGAGCATGTCAGACTCGAAGACTACGGAATATCGTCCCGCGGACGTACGACTCAAACGTTTGATTGGCAGGAAAGTAGGCCATAAAGCTAATGAGCATAAGAAGGGGGGAGGAGTAGCGAATTGATCAGTATTCCGTCGCCAAAACCCTTCCGCAGTCAATTGTAAGAAAGGGCAGCCATACTGGGGGCTCTGCCAGTGAGTGATACCCGGCAGAATCGCCTTCTGAAAGTCGGCCGAGATGACATCCCAGCTCTCTCCATCGACTGGAGGCGAGTCGGCTACCGTGGGGAGGGTTCGCTCGCTAACGAGTCAGCGTGCCGCAGCCCGAGGAAAACGAGACTTATGGACAGCGCACAATGAATGTGCTCGCGCTCAAGGTAGCCAGGCTCGACGGAGGAAACAACGTCCCGCTCCTCGAGGCTAGCATAGTAATCGCAGACGGCTGATGAGGAGTGGCCATCCCTATCAGTCAGGGACCCGTGGTCAGAAGGCTCAGGACGGAGAGTTCACACACCGTCGATGGCAGCCTGTCGTACGTGCCAGGAAGGACGAGAGCGAGATCCGCAGCCAGCGCCTAGGGTCAGTTATCCTGACAACCTCGCCGCGACTCATTCCAGCAACCGTGCTACTGCAGGGACATGAGCGACCCTTTCTTACTCACGTAGCCGGCCTTCCGGAACTAAGGGTCCATTCACAAGAGTCAGCGGTGCCACGTCAGAGCGACGGACGAGAGAGTCGCTGGCCAAAGGTCGGGTTGAGAGCCGCGAACACGTCGATCGCCTCAGCCAGCTGCCAGGTACCGGACTGACCCCTTCAATGTCGAGCATGTCCACCGTGCAAGATATATGGTCTATTGATGTCTATGTGGGTCAGGGTGGGTGGAGAGCAAAGATGGGAGGCGAGAGTCGAGCCGGCGTCCCCTTTAGGCCGGGCTTCGGCTTCTCCGGCCGGGCACGATCAGCTCAGGCCCAGCTCCGCTGCCTCCCGCCTCGACCATCGCCACATGTCTCCATCCACCCTGTACCGTCTTCACTTCGCTGGCGGTCGGTTTCTGTCTCGGAGGAGATTCCAGACGCCTTTGGCCGCTCGTCGGGTCGTCGGCGTGAGGCTGTCGAGGGAGCTGCACTCTTCAAGCTCGTCGCTCGCGCCGACGCCTGAGCCGGTCGAGGCAGCGTCGTCGGACGTCATCCGGCCCTTTCGGCCACTGGAGATCCTGCCGGCCGGTCTCGAGCTTCACTCTGGTGCGTCTTGACGGCAGATCGACGAGCTGCATACATTCGCTTCAATTTGCTAAAGCGCTCGGTCGCCAGGTCCGCTGCCGGCGCGCACGCATACCTTCGAGCAAGTTGACGCGAGCCTGATCGGCCAGCAGGTCATCCTCAGTGGCTGGGTGATCGTCCATCGGTTCGTCGACCTCAGAGCTCATAGACAACGCCCTTAGCTCAATCACGCTAATTCCTGATTACTTGCTCATGATCTGCAGGCGGGCGAGCCCAAAGCTGAGCTTCCATACTCTCCTCTCCTCGACGAGCGCCCAGCTGCAGCTGGTCCAACGCGTGCTTCCGGACTCGGCCGACTCAGCCAAGCTGCTCGACACCCCGCTTGAGTCGGTCGTCTGGGTCCGCGGCATCGTCAAGGAGAAATTTGTCGCGAAGAAGAAGAAGGTTACCGCTGCGGCAGTCGAAGAACTCGCCGCAAGCGGACCCGTCGAGATCGAAATCGATGTCCATGAGTGGCGGCTGCTCAACGCAGCACGGAGCGAGCTACCATTCAAGCCGAACGATCATCCAGACTTCCTGGTAAGATCCTCGACCCTGCTCTCTGCGTCCGGGCAAACGTTTGGGCTTTCACAGACCTGAAGCCTGCCTGCCATCGTCCTTGTAGCCGCCAGAGGACTTTCGCGCGCAGTTTCGCTTCTTCGACCTTCGGCGCAAGAGCCTGGCAGACAACATTCGGAAGCGGTCCAGGGTAGCCCACACTATCAGGTCCTACTTTCACGAGCAAGGTTAGTCTCGTGGGCACGACATCGTGCCACATCAGGCCACACTGGTTGACTCGCCTGCCCGCCTCACCTAATAAGACTTCATGGAGATCGAGACGCCCATCCTCCTACAGTCGTCGCCGGAGGGCGCGCGCGAGTTCCTTGTCCCATCCAGGAATCTGCTCTACCCGTCGGATGTCTCCGGATCCGATACGTCCGACACGATGAAGCCCGCCAAGGCAGTCGGACAGCCGCAGTTCTATGCGCTTCCTCAATCGCCGCAGCAGCCGAAGCAGCTGCTCATCGCGTCCGGCCTGACTGAGCGCTATTTCCAAATCGCCCGCTGCTTTCGCGACGAGGGTTCGAGGAAGGATCGCCAGCCCGAATTTACCCAGATCGATATGGAGATGGGCTTCGTGTCGGGCGCGGCGGCGGAGGCCTCTGACGGTGCCTGGAGCATGGGCGGGCGGGAGATCCGCCGGGTCGTTGAGGGCCTCATGGCTCGCATCTGGAAGGATATCCAAGGCATTGATGGTGTCCTTGGCAAAGGAGGCGAGTTTCCGGTCATGCAGTACAAAGAGGCGATGGAGGTCTACGGCAGCGATAAGCCCGACCTACGCTTCGGTCTCAAGGTGCGGCCTAATCAGCTCTCTCACCTGTCGAGTCCTAACGAGGCTCCTGTGGCTGTCCGTACAGCTCCGAAACATTGCCGACGTCCTGCCAAGTGACGTACAGACTCAGCTCGAGCGGACCAAGGAGACGATCGACGCACTCGTCCAGCCGGCCGACTGGCTGGACGTTAGCGTCGATGCCGTCGCCGCCCGAGTCGCGTCGCGGGCCGAGCGTCTCATCATCGGTCAGCCAGGAATCACATCCAGTCTTGCACCGGGTCTGGATCTCGCGCCGAACGGGGCGCTCGCAAGGAAGCTCGGTCTCGCAGAGGGTCACGTTTTCTGGATCGGCAAGCGCACCGCTCAGCCCGAAGGCGGGGGGACCGACCTCGGCAGGATACGATTGAGCCTCATGGCTGATGCCGTTGCTCGAGGTGCGACCCTTAGCGGAGGATCATGTGAGTGAGGAGACCCGCGGCTGATGCGCCATTTTGACAGGCCTCGCCACCTATGACCCAGACCCGCAATTTCTCTGGGTCATCGGCTTCCCTCTCTTCACAAAAGCCGACCCGGACAAGGACTTTCAGGCGCTTGGCCGCTGGTCAGCCACACACCACCCCTTCACGGCGCCGGTCTATGAGGATCTCGAGAGGATGAAGGCCGGCGACATCCAGAGCGTCCGCGGCCAACACTATGATCTGGTCCTCAACGGACAGGAGGTAGGCGGCGGCAGCGTCCGAATCCACGACGGCCGCCTCCAAGAGTGGGTCATGACCGAGGTATTGAAGGTGCGTCTGCACCTCGTCACGGCCCGCGGTTTGTTTCCAGCGCTGATAACAGGCCTTGTCACATAATCGACCGCAGTTGACGCCAGACGAGCTCGGCCGTTTCTCGCACCTCCTGCGAGCATTATCCTTTGGTGCGCCACCGCATGGCGGCCTAGCGATCGGTGCGTTGCGAGACGACGATTGATAGCACACGCTCGATACTGACTCACGAACCCTCTTTATAAAGGCTTTGACCGGCTCGTGGCAATTCTATGTGACGCTCCGACAATCCGCGACGTCATTGCTTTCCCCAAAAGCCCCTCCGGCGTCGACCACGTCTTCCGTTCGCCGAACAGCGTTCCGCGCGAGAGCCTGGCCGAATACGGCTTGAGACCATTATGACACATGCGCAATGACCAAAGATCCCGACCGGGTGGCTAAAGGCGCTGCGAGGGCATTTTGCTTAGGGAATAAGGCGCTGTAGTGGGGGAATCTATGCTGGCGCGAAGGACTGAGCTGAGCGAGAGTGGCAGACATCTGTGAAAACGGGGCCGCTAGCAAGGATCCTGAATGAAAGTTGACAAATGATGAGGGGTGGCGCAGAACCGCCCATGGGCGGACGCAGACGGGGCCTTATCATGGCTGTTGCCAGAGTCGATGAAGAATCGACGAGGCGTGCCGTTCTGAAGCGACCGAGCGCGCTCGTTAGAAAGCTCCAGGGGCGAGCGGGAGATGGAGGCCGGCGACTCTGTTTGCGAAGACGCTTGCCGACGTGGAGTGCAGCGATACATCTGACCCTGCCGCTGGCAGGAGTGATGGATTTTGCATCGGGTCCGAAAAATTGCCCTGAGGCCCGGTCATCTCGGCAGCTAGGGCATCGCCTGTTGCTGGACTGAGGAGAAACTCAACTTGCGGGCGTCGTGCTTGAAGGGCGTTGGAGAAACTGGGATGGAGAGTCGAAGCGCTGGCTGAGTCAATCCGCTCCGAATTAACCGACGCTCGTCCGGTGGCCGACATCGTCCTGCGGGCGTGGAGGGACGATCGTCCAATGTCAAGAACGTGATCACCAGGAGGAGGGCCGAGATTGGCCGTCGTGATCGGCGACGTGCCGACTGGATCGTGCGGAGATGTGGCCGGAAGCGTTCGCCCTCCGCTAAGGGCCTGCCAGCCGTTGGCCAGAGACTGATGATCGTGCGACAGGTGCGGCGGGTAGTAGTCGACAGCTGGCGACGCGTAATAGTGCGCATACGGGATTGGCGGCGCAGGCAGCGGCTGAGACGACCAGGCATGGGGCGAGGCAACGAAGGCCATCGGCTGACAAGGCGCAAACCAGCGAGCTGGAGGCGGTGGGGGCGGAGGCGAGGAGGCTAACTCGTAGCGCAGGCCCGGCCGCAACGTCGAAAATATCGGCGCCGTGAGGGACGGTCCTGTGTGCGACTGATACGCATGCGCAAAGCTGGGGTCTTCGAGATCCCCTTGCCAAGGGCAATCAGGCGGGTGGTCGACCTCATCCGGTCCGGCCTGGGTCGCGTCGCCCCAAAGGACGCCCTGAGGTGAGGCCAGGTGCTCAGATTGGGACGGCAGCGAAGACGGAATTGGCCGAGAGCGTGGTTTATCGATCGCAAGGTCCATGAGCGACGTCTGGCTGCTGCTTCGGTCGCGCGTTAGCCGCATCTGTGGCGTCGTCCTCGATTTCTCGGGCGAGTGCACGGTCCGACCTGAGTAAGGTGCCGGCTCGCAACTCAAGGCATACGGTCGTGGATGAGCTGTCCAATTTTCCCTTGACAGACCGGTCGCCGTTGCCCAAGAGCCGCCATCAACGTAACCGGCGCTACTCGTCTCTCGGCCATGCGAGACGCCTGACGACATCCGAGTTCTGGCCGACGATAGCGAATAGTCAGTCGTGTAAGATCCTTCGCCCCAGAGGCCTTGGTCGGAGCCGAGCCGGTCCGCCATGACTTGATGTGGAAGCGCAAAGCCGCGAGGCGGCAGTGGCTGACGAGAAGGGTATGAAGCTCCGTACGAGAGCCGACTAGCGAAGGACAGGGGCACCGGCGCAGGCCGTGGAAGGGACATTTCGGTTGATGTGCGGCGAGGGCCCGAAGGAGCTGCAGGTTTACGCCTTGAGGTGAAGCCGTTGGAGAGAGCAGGCGCCGGCTGCAGAGGAGCTGAGGCTGTCGTCCGCTCGTCACACAGGACGGGCCGCCTAACCTCTTTCGCCTCTGGTACAATTGACGACACGTTGGCGTGCTTCATCTCGTCGAAGTGCTGGAGTGTGAGATCTTGCCCTAGGCCTGAAGACAAGCTACGTTGCGAAGGCGACTTGATTGCAGGAACGGACGCTGGGCTCGTTCGCTGGAGAGACAGTTGATCGCGCGCGTTCAGATTCTCGTTCACGCAGAGGGGCGCTAAGGCTCGTCGCGGAATGGAGAAGGGCGAATCTGAAGTACCACCGGTGTCGCGAGATCGGACGATCTGACCGGCGAGAAAAGGTGTGCAGAGTCCAGCTAGGATTAGCCGACACGCTGCAGCTTTTGGTTGCGTGAGCCGACAGACCTTGACCAGGTGGCTCGGACGCCTGTCCATCGGCGTTGCGGGTGAATCGATTTCCGGTGTGAAGGGGCTATTTGCGAGGCCCACGGACGGAGTCGCCCGCCGCACAGAGCTGAAGCGCGATGGGGCTTGCGGCTTTGGCAATGGCACTGATGATGGACGACAGGAGCCGCGTTTGCTGTTCCCGCCACCCGTAGTGTTAGCAGAAGAAGTAAAAGCAGGCGACGGCTTCGGAGACTTGCGCCGGGGTTTCTTGCGCCGCAATTGCTTGTCCAGGTTCGCACCACCCTCGTCTGTGGGATGAGCTCGCTTACGAATGCCCTTTGACGACGAAGGTTCTGCGATGAGCTTGTCGAGGGTCCGCTCGGCGACCCGCTTTGATCTAGTCGAGCCAACGGCCGATGCTGGCGAATTCGGGGGCTGGATCTTGATGCCAAGCGAAAGATCGGCCTGCTTCGCGTACCTTTGCATCTCACTCGCGGTATCGTTATTCGTGGCCTTGTGCTGCTGGAGGACGGCGGCGATAGTCGACGCATTGAGCGCCTTGGTCTGGGCGTGTCGCACCGCGCAGTGTTGGCGTAGGTTGTCGATGCGCGAGAACGTCATCGAGCAATGGCAGGCGAACGGCTTGAGGCCTGTGTGCCCGCTGTTAAGAATGACAGGAAGGCGTCAATCGTCCTGAACTCATCTTGCAGGACTGCGGACAATCGGTACGACGTACCGGATGTGACGTGCGAGATGTTCTGCACGGGTGAAAACCATCGAGCAATCGGTGTAGCCGGCGCACTGATACACCTTGGAGCCGGCTTTGGCAGTCACCTTGCCAACCTTCAGCGGGCCGTTTCCAGCCTTGCTGTCGTTGAGGGCGCCAGTCGTGGCAGGCAGCACCAATGGCTTGCGCTGGACCGTCTTGCTAACCGGAGGTGTGGCGTCTGGGCTTGAGGGCGAGGACGACCGCGCTAGCGACATCGAGACGGGCTGCATCGGCGGCGGTGGGGTTGCCTCATCGTATTGGCGGCTGGAACCCGCCTTGATTGAGACGGCTTGTTCGGAGCTGTGTTGATCTGAGCTCGACGAAGCGTTCTCACTGGCGGCAGCTGGAGACGAGCTGCCGGAGCTGATTTGCAACCCATCGTCCGACGAAGATGAAGCACAGTACGTCGAAGTCAGGCGTGACGAGCGGGTTGGCTGAACGCGTCGAAGCTGAGGTGGGGGTAGCCGTCGGCTGAGCATCGACATCTGCTGAGACAAGCGCAGGTCAAGGTACCAGGGCGACACGACCGGTCAAAGCAGACAGGGAAAATTGGAAAGGCACGATGGCGCGAGCCAGAAAGGAAGCGTCAGCGTCCGCCCACAATCATGCGTCCGAGCGAAGGCGGACGAAGGAAGACGCGCTTATTCAAAGCCGATCAAATAGCCTTCTTCTCGATACGCGGGCTGTGCTTTGGGAGGAACGGGTAGGCAATCGTCGAGGAGTTGAAGGTCGGGGTTGAGAAGAAGGTCGGTCGCTTAGCCTCTACACGCAGGTCAAGGCACGCTGCGGTTGGCGCGTCGCGATCGCGTCCGCCTCAGGCCGTGCCTGACGGCGACCGCCACGACAGAAGACACCTTGTGAGGAGCCGGGCACAGGTAGAGGAAGGTCGGGAAGGCACGGCTTGCAACAGGGAGATTGGTTAGCTTAGCGAGCCTGGTCAGCGGGCAAGATCGTGGGGCCGCAGGCGTCCACAAGGTAAGATCCGAGCGCGAGCGGGAAAGGGTCGAGACTCTTTCATATCTCCCCCCCTCCCTCCACTCTGCTAGAGCTGTGGATCTGATAGGACTGTATGGAGGAGGGAAGCGGCTGGAAGCTGCAGGTGGCTGTGGGAAAGGTAAGAGGACTATGCGGCACCGGCACGAAGGAACGGGTGCTGGAGCGCCTCCCTTGGCGTGATCCGCTTGGCTGGATCGAGCTGGAGACACTTGTCTAGCAGGTCGACAAACGACAGCAAGAATTTGAGCTCGTCGTCGCGCATGCGCGATTGAACGATGGCCGAAGGAAGCAGGCGAGCGCGCAAGTCGCGCACCGGCTTCGACATTGGCATGACCTTGATGGCGCTCTGCGAGGTGGAGCACGCATACATCCTTCCCTGAGGTGAGCCGGCGGTCTAACGCAGCAAGGCACGTCCAAAGAGGAAGACGCACCTGGCCAGTCGACTTGTCAATCTCGCACGAGAGAAAGTTGAGGCCCTCGTCAAAGTGGACGTTGCCAAATTGAGCCTTTTTAATCATGCGGTGATTGACCTTACCGCGGAGCTCCATCATGTGGAGCAGCATCTGGTTGTTGGTCCGGCCGGGGAAGAGGATCTTGCCGGTATAGAGCTCATAGAGCGTGCAGCCAATCGACCAGACGTCTAGTGCACAGTCATACGGCAGACCGAGGACTACAAGCAAAAGGTTGGTCCGGTCAGCACTCGAGTCGACAATTCACGAGAGCCGAGCAGACGCACTGATCTCAGGGGCACGATAGAAGCGCGAGACGAGGTACGGTGTGATCTCGCTCTCCGACTCGTGCGAGGCTGAGCCAAGGTCGCAAATCTTGAGGACCGACTTGTTCTCGGTCACCTGAGAGCATGAGGCGGAGCGGATGTCAGTTTGCGAGGGGCGGTGGTAGGGACGACGGCCACAGGCAGGATGCACGAGAATGTTGTCGGGTTTGATATCGGCGTGCATGATTTGGCACTTTTTCATGAGCGAGAGCGCGAGGAACATCTGATGCGAGTAGGCGCGCACAGCCTTGAGGTTGAGGCCGAGGTCCTTGCCGAATCGCTTGATGACGTCGCGGAGGTTCATCCTGCAGGAGAGCAGACGAGTCAGCGCCGTCGCCTGACACGACAGTCGATCGGGGCAAGACGAACGAAAGCGACTCGAAGACCATGCAGAGGTGGCCGCGGTGCTCAAACGTGCGCTCGAGCTTGACGATGTGCTTCTTGTCGTCGGGGTCGTCCTCACGCAGCTTGTTGAGAATTTGAATCTCTTTGAGACCGGCCTTGTACCTGTAACAGCGGTCAGCGTCAGCCGAACAACGAAGGCAAAGTTCGACGTGGGCGCGCAGACCGGACGCACATCGACTCCTGGGAGCGGATAATCTTGATGGCGACCTCCTGGCCAACGACCTCGCCCGTTCGCGGATCTGGCTTGACAACCCGGGCTTTGACGACGGCACTAAACATGCCCTTGCCGAGGTTGGAGAAGACGTGGTAGCGGCCGTCATCAAGGACCTCGCCGAGGACGATGCGGTAGTACCCATCGGCCGTGTCGTAGTTGTCCGAGAGCGTCGCGGCCGACTGGGGCACGGCCGGCAAAGCACGCGTAATCATCTGCGAGCGAGGATGATTTTTGTCAGCGACTGACGGGGAGAGACGAGCCTCAACGAGCACATCAGGACAACGCACCGGCACGTCAGCCTTGGCCTTCTTCGGCTTCTTAGGCTTGTCGTCGACAGCGAACATGTCGTCGTCACTGTCATCCTCCTCCCCTTCCTCTGCGGCCGCGACAGCACCATCACTCTCAGTCTTGACAATGATGCCGGCCCGCGCCATCTCGGCCTTGGTTTCCCGACCGACAATGTCGGCTGCACGCTCGCCCGGCGCTGCCTGCTCGCTCGCGACCTGCATCCGCCGCACCTCCTCCGCCCGACCGTCTTCCGCTGCATCGTAGTCCGCGGCAGAGACTTCAACAGCCTGCTCGGCAGGAGTCGCCTCCGGCAAAGGCGCGTCCCGGCCGCCATCCGCCGCCGTGGAAGCATCCTCTGGCGCCGACGCGACGTGCTTTTCGAGGTCGAAAGCCCCGAGCGGTGTCGTCGCCAAGGCAGGCGTAGACGGGATAGCAACGCTTATCGCACCGGATGGTGCGGGCGCAGGCGACGAAGTTGACTCCCGACCAAGGCCAAGCGCAAACGCTGCAGCCGATGTAGCCGGCGGCGTCGCAACCGCGCCCGAGGGCGTCGCACTCGTCTGACCCGAGAACTTTTCCAGGATCTCCGCCCTTTTCCGCCTACGCTCTGCGAGAGCCTGCTCCTCGTCGACTTCGTCAGGGATCGCCTCGATCACCTCAATCGTTTTCTGAGAAGGCTCAGCAGCCCTCGGTGCTGTGGGGGCCGGCACCCGACCGTCGGCACGAACAGGCGACGGCGCGCGGCCGCCCTGACGGTATGGCGGCTCGTCGCGGCGGTCGTCGTAGGGCGTCCGGCCGACTGCGCCGGCGCGGTAGGGCTCGTAGCCGCTGCTGCGACCACCCCGGAAGGAAGGAGCTCCACCGCCCCGGCTGCTGTTCCAGCTGCCCCGCCCGCCACCGCTGCCGTGCGAGCCGTCAGCGCTGCGCGGCGCATAGCCATTGCGGTCGTTGGGACGGTCGCTCGTGTAGGCGGAGCGAGGAGGTGAGCGGTGGTATGTGGAAGTTGGCGGGACGATGTGAGCGCGTGGAGCGAGGGGTTGAGACGGCGAGCGCGTGCGCGGCCGGCGAGCAGAAGGCACGTCGCGGAGTCTGTGGCGCGGCAGAGCCTGATGGTTAGCCAAGCTCGCAAGAGAGTAAACAGTCACAATTGAGATGATGAACCACTGAGAGCACCAGGGAGGGACGCTAGCACACCTGCACCCCCAGTCACCAGCCGAGATGGTCCGCCGTCGATTGAAGCGTAGCGCGCCGAGCGAGCGAGGTGGCGCAGTCTCAAACCGAAGCATGGGAAAGCAGACTCACTCTCCGTCCTCAATCTCGGGCTCTCTGCTTAACCTCGGTCTGACATCGCGCTCATCCTCGCGTGGCCGATGGCGCTCTCGGCTACGGCTCCGCGTCCTGGGTCGATAGCCCGAGGCTGACGAGCGCGGGTGAGTGTCGCGAGGCGCACGCGCGCCGGCTGACGAGTTATAACGATCCCGATCACGAGGATCGACGTCGCGCGCCGACGGCTTCTCATCGCCTAGATAGGCCGAGCGCCAGTCCTGCTTGGGAGCCGCAGCGTCCGCTGAGCCGCGAGTGGTCGATCGGGGTGGGGCGTCATCGTCAGCGCCATACGGAAGGCCCACGTCGGCATGGTCCGGCGAGCCCTCGTACGAGCGCTTGTAATGGGCGGACATAGCGGTTGAGCGGAGCGAGTGAGCGACGAGGATGCGTAGCAAAGAGAGAAGGCAAGGGGGCGTGAGATCTCTGGTTTCCCGCTCGCAAGGGGGAGAAGCGGGCGGGCGGCGAAAGAGGTAGGAGGGCGAGGAGGTGCGAAAGACCGCGGGCGGGCTTTACAGGAAGAAGGACGGCAGTAAGTGCTGAGTGCGACCTGTCGTGTGCTATCGGCGGGTGAATGGGCGTATGGGTTGTGCAAAAGGAGTGCTTGACAGAGTGGTGCGAGAAGGAGGCGCGACGTGCCGTACAGGCGCCGGCTAGGAGTCGAGGGGGGAAGATGCATCGGTCCCGCCCAGATGGATTGTCTGAGAAAGCGCAGTCACCGGCTAGCCGGCCCCTCCAGTCTAGGGCTTAATTCCTCTCGCCGTACAAAACGACGTACAGCGCCGGAAGCCTGAGCATGGGAAGATCAGATTGAAGGCGCTGGAGAACTCCCTAGATTAGCCTCGCGGAGCTGAACGGCTCGAGCATGGCTTGGGTGAGAGCCCCTGCAAGGAGCTTCGTCCGTCTAACGCTAAGCCGGCGGTTGAACTGCAGCCTGTGAGCCGGAGAGCTCGTCCCTCTTCCCCTTGTCGCCCGTCGACCATCCATCCTACATTACAAAGACGACCTAGGTGCATTCAGTACTCGCAGCTGGTGCAAATAGCTTAATCAACTCATCTGCTCTCGTGACTGACTCGACCCTTGCCGCGATCTCAACCAACGGCTGCCGCCGCCCGGTCAAGGACTCGCCGCCCCGCTCCAGCCATGTCAAGCTCTGACCTCCCCAACCATCTCTTCCTCGGCTTTGGTTCGGCCTGCTTCTGCGAGACTGAGCTTGTTTAAGCCTCGACTAGAAGGGGCTGACACTAACGGACGCCTGAACCGCAGACTGCTCGACCCAGGGTCTGAAGGTTGTCGCCTTAGACGCAACGCTTCAGGTCCGCCAGCAGGCCAACGTCAACTTCTCGTCCGACCTGCCCTCGTTCGGCACCAAGTCGGGCGTCCATCTCGAGCCTGGGGGCGTCGTCAATGCGCCGGTCGAGATGTACATTCAAGCTATCGACCTCCTGATGGAACGCCTGCAGGCAGCGTGCGTCCACTTTGATCGTCCTCCCCCCCCTTTATGTTTGCTGCGCGCCCACCTCAAGCCGCCCGGCTGACGAAACCATCGCTCCCTGCTTGTAGTAAGTTCGACTTCAGCAAGGTCGTCTCGATCTCGGGCGCCGGCCAGCAACACGCCTGCGTCCTTTTCAACGCCCGCGCTTCCGAGCTCCTACGATCGCTCAAGCCGTCGGCCCCGCTCGGGTCGCAACTCAAAGACGCCTTCGCCTCGCCGACCGTCACCAATTGGCAGGACTCGTCGACGACGCGCGAGTGCGCCGCCATTGAGGCTGGTCTTCGCGGTGGGCGAGCCGAGCTCGCCCGACTGACCGGCAGCAAGGCCCACGAGCGTTTCACTGGGCCTCAGATCCGCAAGCTCGTTACCCGCGGTGTCGGTGACGTTTGGGCCGAGACGGCCAAGATTGCGCTCGTCAGCAATGCGCTTGCCACGATCCTGTGCGCCGACGGCGACATCAAGCCTTACGACGAAGTGCGTTGTTCTGCTACAGCAGGAGCTGTGCTGCCTGAGACTAACGCCACAGTGTCCAATCGATCAGGCCGACGCGTGCGGAATGAACCTATATTCGTCAGTCTACGACTTGCCGCCTCATCATCACTGCCTCGATTGACAGTCCAACATCTGTTCCCCTCCCAGTCTTCCGGACCGCAAGTTTTCGTCTGAGCTCTTCGCTTTGACCGCACCCAACCAAGCTTCGGCGCTAGCCAGCAAACTGTGCGACGTTGAGCTCGACCCCGGCGCGCCGCGGATGGGCAAGATTGGCCCCTACTTCGTGGAGCGCTACAATTTCCGGCCCGACTGCATTGTCGCCCCTTTCACGGGTGACAATCCCTCAACGCTTCTCTCCTTCACGCTCTCGCCGTGCGTTGTCAGACGCTTGCTTTTCTTGTTTATGCACTCTTGACCAAGATTTCGTCCTTGCAGTGGCGACGCCGTCGTCAGCCTCGGCACATCGGACACCGTCCTCCTCGCCTCAAACGACTACCTGCCCGATCCTGACTACCACGTTTTTGGCCACCCGATGGGTGACGCACCTGACGGCAAGCGGCGCTACATGGCCATGTGCGTCATTCCGCTAAAGATCTTCTCTCAGCTCTTGCTGACGACGTTTGTCCACTTCCAGGCTCTGCTACAAGAACGGCTCACTCTCGCGCGAGCGCGTCCGTGATGAACACTTTGGCGGCTCTTGGGAGTCGTTCAACGCCTCCTTCAAGTCCTCCTTGCCACCGGCGTCTGGCGCCAAGGGCGAAGTGACCGTCTTCTCGTTCGACAAGCCCGAGATCCTGCCCTCGGGTGTCAGCGGCGTGCACGTCTTCCGCGATGGGGAGTACGTTGCCGGCGGCGAGGCCGACTTGACGGCCGAGGAGCGCGGCAGCCTTGCCCGGCGAGTCGTCGAGAGCCAGTTCATGAGCTTCCGCAAACGCGTCACCGGGATTCTCAAGGATGGCGGCGCACTTCGGCGCATCTTCGTTGCCGGCGGCGGCAGCGTAAAGTACGGCGCTTGCTCATTTCGATGGTGTGACAACGCTAACCTGAGCTCTCCTGTTTGGATCTGCAGCCCAACCATTACGAAACTATTGGCCGACGTCATGGGTGAGCCTTCGGAGGACATCAGATCCTTCATATTATCGCGCTGACTATCGTACGCAAACCCTTTGCAGGCTGCCCGGTGTACATCGCGACGGGTTCGGCGCAGGGCTGCGCGGTTGGAGCGGCCTACCGGGCAGGGGTACATCCCATTCCCCTTTCCCTCCCTGAGCTCCCTTCCCCCCGTAAGCGACGCAATCGGACTGACCCAACGTCTGATTACTCATGACTCTGCAGTGGGCGCACGCCAAGTCAATCGAGCCGACAACAGGGTACGAAGACTTTGTCTATTCGTCGATCCTGAGAGCCGACCTCAAGCAGGAGTCGGACGTCGCGGGCGCGCGCCAGGTGGCTGAACCCAATGCGGCAGCATATGAGGCCTACGGCGATTGGTACGCCAAGTGGGATCGGCTGGAGCAGGAGGTCGGAAAGCAGTGCCTCGAGGCGTCAACCAAAGCCAACGACGCGTAAACCGCCGACTCGCGCTCGTCTCCGCCCTCTGTACTGGAATCGCTGTTTGGAACGATTCTGCTCCTGTAAACACCAACTCTCCTTCCCTCATGACCTTTTTAACGAGCTTCGGATTTGCCCGTAAGAGCTTAGACGGACCGGCTAGCGCAGGCTGAAGGGCCACGCGACGGTGTCGGGTCCCGCTGCTGCGCAATTCGCCGAGCAAAGAGCGCTTGAGCGATCTTGCAGCTACTTGAGGCTGAGCGTCTTCGGGCCCGCATCACATCCACCCACCATCATCTCTTGCCTCGAACGACCACCATGACGCCTTACAAAGTCTCCGTCCCGCCTGCTCCGAAGCCCTATCCGGGCGGCATCCTCCGTGCGTCTGAGCCTCGTCACCGGAGAGCTTTGCGCTTGCGCTGACGCTCCGCCGGCCTCCTCCGACAACCCTTTCTCGCCTGGCCTTCCCTTCTGCGGTCTGGTTCCACTTCTGATCCGCTCCCACTGTCGACGACCTCGCTTACCTTCCTCTACACGTCGACGACACATGCTCAATCCGCAATCGTGCTTCCGGCTTCCATCTCACTCGCTCGACTCGTCGCTCGGCCCGACGTTAACCCCCGACGCCGATCGCCGACACGTCAGGCTGCGAGGGCAACCGTATCGTCAATGAGCATGGCGAAACCGTCATCCTCAAGGGAGCCGGTCTCGGCGGCCACCTGAATATGGAGTGCGTGGTCAGATTTTTTTACGTTGCGCTCGTCAGCTTGCAGTGGAAAGGAGTAGCTGACGCTCTCAGTGCACTTGCTCGCGCGCTTCAGGAACTTCATTACCGGCTAGTAGGTTCTTGATGAGCTGATCCTCATCGTTCGCCCTGGTGACGCTGATCGAGGCTGCTTTGGATCGCACCTTGCAGCCCGGGGCACGAGGAGGGCATGCGACGTGCTCTCAAGAAGGTCCTGGGCGAGGAGAAGTACAACCACTTCTTTGATCGCTTCCTTGAGTACTTCTTCACGGTGCGCCTCTCATCCTTCAAACCGTAAGCTATCCTGAGCTGACATCCTACTCGGCGGCTTACAGGAGAAAGATGCCGCATTCTTCGCATCACTCGGCCTCAACGCTATTCGGATTCCCGTCAACTATCGCCACTTTGAATCGGACGACGAGCCGGGGGTTTGGAAGGAGAAGGGCTTTGCCTGGCTCGACAGGGTCATCAACCTCTGCGGCGCGGCTGGTGTCTTTGCTGTCATCGATCTGCATGCGGCACCCGGAGGGTGTGTCATCTTGCCCACACGCCTGAACTAGGACTCCTGACTAACACCAATCCTCGCCCCGCCGTACTTCAGTCAGAACATCGACTGGCACGCCGACAGCGGCGTCGCGATGGCTATGTTCTGGGAGTATGCCGACTTCCAGAAGCGAGCCATCAAGCTGTGGGAGGAATTTGCCCGTCGCTACAAGGATAACACCTGGGTGGCCGGCGTATGTCCTGTTTCCTGACCCCTCAAGATCGAACTGTTGTGCTGACGCAATCTTGCTCGCTCGACATCTAGTACAACCTGCTGAACGAGCCGACTGACCCTGAAGGCTTCCGACTTCAGCGCTGGTACGATCAGGCTGAGAAGGCGGTCCGGGCAGTAGACTCGAAGCACATCCTTTTCCTTGACGGCGTGAGTCAGGCTCGCTTGATGCTCTTAAGCAGGCTGGCGCTGACGTCGATATTCTGATTATAGAACACGTTCGCGGCCGACTTCAGTTGCTTCGACCGGCCGTACCCCAACACCGTCTACGCCTATCACGACTGTGAGTCGTCAAGGTCATAGGCCTTGCCACACCACGGCGCTGATGGTCCCTCTACTGTTGTCTTGCAGACTCCAAGTACGGCTTCGACGGCTCAGGCGGCTACCAGGGCACTGAGGAGCAGAAAGGCAAGCTCCGCCGCAGCTGGGAGCGCAAGGTAGAGTTTATGAAGGAAACCGGCACGCCCCAGTGGAATGGCGAGTTTGGCCCGGTCTACGCCAGCCCGGACGACGACGACTGGGAGAAGACGAACGCTGAGCGGTACAACCTCCTCAAGGACCAGCTCAATATCTATCAGGAAGCCGGCTCATCATGGAGCATCTGGCTGTATAAGTACGCGTGCCATCTGTCCTCCGCTCCTTTACTGAATCCGCTGACCTGGGATTCGGTCGCATTGTCGTAGAGACCTAGGCTTCCAGGGCATGGTTCACGCCTCGGATGAATCTTCCTACAAGAAGGCACTCAAGCCCTTCCTGGACAAGAAGAAGCGGCTCGCGGTCGACGTACGTTTAATTCATCTGCTTGTTGCCGTCATCCGTCAATAACTGACGCGTCGATCGACTCCGCGGCCATCCAGGAGTGGGGCACGAACACGTCGCAAGTCCAGCACCTCTATGACCCGATCGAGCAAATGCTTGAGAAGGAGGCGCCCCACATCCACGAACGGTATCCGAAAACGTGGTCGACCTCGACGCACGTCGGTCGGCACCTGCGCAACATCCTCTTGAGCGAGGAGCTTTGTGCGTCGCTTGCGTGACTAGCCGTCGAGTCGTTGAGACGGATGCTGAAGAACCACCCCTCTTCATAGACCCCGAGTACGCCGCCTACTTCAAGGACCTATCTCTAGACGAGCTGGACGCGTTTGCCATGAGCTTCCACTTCGACAACTGCAAGCAACGGGAGGGACTGAACGAGGTCCTCCGATCTTACGCTTGAACGCTCTTGTGACCGCGCAGAGTTGGCCGTGCACATAGCGATGATTCCTCAACGATTCGAATATGATGAACTCATCATTGTAAGGGTACACTACACAGAACTGTGGCGCAGGCAGGCGCAGGATACAAAGAAGGAGCGCATAGGAAAAAGACGACAGCTAGCAGGAGTTCACTCTTCGTACGAGGCGCCGGTGTCCGAGGTGGCCGACTTCATTTTGTCAATGACGATCTTGACGCGCTCGTAGACGCTGAGAGATAGGGACAATCGCGATAGGTCAGCTTGAGAGGGTCGGAATTACTTGCCCGGCCAACCTACACGAAGACAACGGCTTGGCCAGGTCCGACCCGCAGGACGCGAGGGAAGATGCCCTTGTAGAAAGCTTTAAAGCCCTCCTCCTTGAACATCGTTGTTGTAACCGTCATGAAGCGGCTGATAGCCGTCTCGCCTTCCAGCCTAGACGCCTTCTGGATGCGACTGAGGTGGACGTCGGTACGGCGTGTAGAGAGTCAGCGTCGTGGATAGACCAAGACCAATGGGCAACGATACGACGCACGTCTTGATCGTGTCGATAGGCGCATTCGAAAAGGGACCCATCGCGCCACTGACGAGACCGATCACGAGCGTCTGGTAAGACGGAAGCTCTCCGGCTTCCTTCAGAGCCGGCTGCAAGTTGAGGGCGAGCTTCTTGAACTCTTGATCTGTCAGGGGTGTGAAAAGCGTGTGCTTCAATTCCAGCCGAGATATATCACGACAGAATTGCAAGCCAACGAACAGGCCGTGAAATTGACACCCTGGTTCGTGGCCTGCCGGAGCGCCGTCAGGGTGACACCGCGGTAGAGCGTTGACAAGCCCTCCTCTTTGACGATCCGGTACATGGCGTGTGCAGCGTTGCGGTACTTTGGCACCTCGAGCGGGTCTGAGAGCGAATGTAGCTGCGCCTGAAGCCGGATCTTAATGACTTCCATCGGCGTTACGACCAAGACGGCCTCGGTCGCACCAGCCAGGAGACCGGCTGCAAAAGTGAGTGGAGAGGAAACAATCAGTTGATGGATCAACAAGTGCGTCCAGTCGGATAAGGGACGCACCGACAAAGACCTTGCCAGTCGGCACCTTGCCGGTTGATTTATCAGCAAGAGCTCCCTTGTAGGCTTCAGAGCAGCCAAGACAGGATCAGTAAGGTGAGCATGTTTCGACAGCCGGCTGACGCACCCTCAAAGCTTGCGAACCGGATGCCCATCTTAGGGACGATGCCGCCAATGACGGCGCCGAGGCCTTTGTACAGACCCAGCGGCGTCTCCCGCGCGACAATTTGCTTGCCTGTTGCGAAAAAGCCGAGCGGAGGAAGCTTATCGGGCGATGACAGGGACAAAGGTATCAGCAGGCATTGACCGGTTGAGCCGCGCGGCAGAGGCAGACTGACGCCCTTAAGCTTGCGCGAGCGCGTGAGCTGCATTCGGACCTGGAAGGCGAGGGATACGAAGGTTTCAACGAAAAGGCGCCATTATTTCGCTTTGATAAGTCTGCCGACCTTGATTGTGTCTGCGAATGGCGGTATGAGTAGGGTCAGCACTCCAACCATTAGCATCCACCAATGATCCCGCTGCGCGCCGGTCCCTGACTCACCCAACGGATGACAAACACCTAGATGACAGGAGCAAGATGTCAGTTGGGTTTGAGGAGGAAGATTGAAAATGTGGGTCAACTCACACGCCTCGGCCATACCTGCGAGCGGAGGAAAGGGGAGGGAAGGAGGGAGTCAGGTCCGGGAGCACGTGAACGCGCAGCAGCGGCTATCGCTGTCGCGAGATGCTCGGCGCTTCAGGAGGGTCACACGCACCAGCGATGCCGCCTGCGACTAGATGTGTCCCGAGCGGGACCTTGGGCTTCTTCTCAGACGAGCCCGCATGAGCCGGTGCGGGCAAAGGTGACGTGGCCGGGACGGAGAGGGGGGTCGGCGGCATGGTCGACGACTGGAGCGATAGGCCGGCAGAGCGCGACGAGCGGGAGAGGGTGAGCTGGAGGCGAGATTTCGCGGGGGGAGGATGAAGCTCCAGGTACGCTCGCTCGAGGATTAGAAGAGAATGAGCGTCCTGGCTGGTCGTGACTCGAACGCGGGCTCTTAAGGCTTCGGGAAGGAGGCAGGCAGGCTGGGAGCTGGTCGGGCGCGCGACAGTACCCGGTCGGGCCCGGCGGCCAACGAGGGAAATATTAAAGGCTCGGGCCACTCTCATGTGCCAGGGTCAGACGTCAAGCCGCCGGGCTTCGTCGGCCGAACGCAAGTCGCTTTCGGACCCCTTGCTCAGGCGGGCGACTTGAGCCCGCCCGTCGGGTGCGGCCGGGCTTTGCAGACGGGCAAGATGGCATCAAGATTCGGCGCTGGGCTTAGACCCACTCGCGCGGCGTACGCAAGACGTCCATCAGCCGGCCCTCTTCAGTACCTTCGCCGCCCATGTCGGTGCAGTACTCCCAGCGGGCCGTCGTCGGCAGGCTCATCAGGATGCTGAAGCAAGAGTCAAGGGGTCGAACGTCAGCCGCCTGACGAGATGAGCTACGCCAAGGAAAGAGAATAAGGGACGCACGATTCGACTCGGGCGCCAGGGACGCGAAGGCCGAACATAGTGCCGCGGTCGTTGACCTTGCAGCGAGACGCAGTGATCAGTAGATAGACGAGGGACCAGGTGCAGTCCGAAAAACGACGCACCAAGTTGAACTCAACGTAGCGGCCGCGCCGAAGCTGCTGCCAGCGGTACTGCTGCTCAGTGAAGGGCATCGCCGTCCTTCTGGCGAGGATCGGCAGGTACGACGCATTGAACGAGTCGCCGCAGTCTTTAACGAATTGGAAGATCTCTGAACGCGTCGGCTTGTCGGCGCCGGCCCAGCGGGCGCAGTCGCCGTGCACGGCCGAGGTCGGGTCGAGGTCGTCGAAGAAGATGCCACCAACGCCACGGCACTCCTTGCGGTGCGGGATAAGGAAGTACTTGTCGGCCCAGGCCTTGAACTTCGGGTAGTAGGCCTCGCCATGCTGGTCGCAGGCAGCTTTGATTGTCGAGTGGAAGTGAGTCGCATCTTCGTCAAAGAGGTAGTTGGGCGTCAGATCGGCGCCGCCGCCAAACCACGAGATCGGCTCCTGCGTCGGGTCGTCCGGGTTGGGATAGATCTCAAAGTAGCGGTAGTTGGCATGAACAGTCGGAGCTGGGTACGCGCACCATATATGGTCAGTCCTCAACTTGATGGAGACAGGCAAAGGCCAAACATATACCCACCCATCGGGTTGACCGGATGGAGGACGAGCGAGAGGCTCGCTGCCGCATAAGGCATCGCGACGTCCCCCTGGCCGAGGTTGTTGATCGAGGCGTGGTCGGCCCGCATCGCCTTGACCGCGTGAGGTGGGAGCATGCCTTGCGAGATGGAGATGTTGACGCCGCCTTTCGAGATGACCCGACCGTTGGCGATTACGCAGGACGTGCCCGTGCTGAGCGAGTTGGGCCGCTGCCAAGAATCGTGCAAGAAAGTGGCTGGCGTCGTCGAAGTTACTGGAACGGCGATATTAGATTCGCCCGAGGACGAAAAGAGGGACGAGAGCCACGACTTTGATGGATGCGGCACAGCCGGCGCCGTTCGCTCGAGCTCCTCGACACCCGATGTGATCTTGTCCTGAAGCGCGCGAACGTACTTGACCATCTCGTCGTATTGCGGGGACTTCGCAATACAGGGAGCGTCAGGGCCATACTCGTGGATAGACTACCGTAGCTACGGCAGCAAGACATACCGTCGGCACCTTGACTGGGCCGCTTGCCGACGGTGCGGTCGTGGGCGCACCCGGCGCAGTCGCAGTCACCTCGGCCGGACGGGCAGGGCTCGTCCCACCAGCGACGAGGTTCGTCGACTTGATCTCTGTCTTCAAAGAACCATCGACAGGGGTCTGGTACCGGCATCGCAGTCAGCGAAAAGCTAAATCAGTGCCGCTCCTTACAGCAGGTTCCAGAAAGATAGGGCGCACGTCAGACGATGCGAGTGACGACCAGGCGTAGAATACACCGCCAGCGGCAGCGGCTCCGACGGCAATCCAAATGGCCGGGTTTGTTGGCGAAGACGGCGGCGGTGGGGCATGAGCGCTATAAAGACGCGACTGGGGAAAGAGACCTCGAGGGGCTAGGCAATGGTACGGGTCAGCCCAAAGACGACCTCATGGCGACGAGCTGGCCTCTGGCACACCTTTGGCGAGCTGGCGCCCGGCCGCTTTTGGGGGTGTCCAGCTTCGAGCAGCACAGCGAGAAAACATCGGGCGAGTCTAAACGGAGAACGAGAGCGTCCGTAGTAGCGTGCAGAGGCGAGTCAGGTGACAGGAGGAAGAAAGGAAGAGAAGACGGTCGTCCGACCGGCTCTGCTTGGTCGCGAAGATCGGAGACGGTCAAAGCCGGCCGGCGGTGACGCCCACGCCGTCGACCCTGAACCCCCTTCCTACCCCTTCCACCTTCCTCTCATCCGGCAGTGAAGGAGTCGGTAAAAGTGCTTTACGGAACGGATGACGACCAGCATTAATGGACTGGGCTACGCGGCGTCGGATGCGGCGAGGGCAGACGAGCCTGCAGCGGTAGCAAGCCCTGAAACCGCAGTCTCGGCTGGCGGCGAGGGCGGCGAGACGCTGCCCGTCAGCGTCGAGTTTGGGTCAGCCCGCTTGCTTGGCTTGATGCGGTGACCTAATGCTGACTGGTTGACTACGCGCTGGCAGAGGCGGCCTTGATCTACTCTTCTCGAAGCAGCCCAAGCACCAGCTTGTACTACCGGCGTTTGTGCCGCCGGCTGAGGGCGCGCCAGCCGGGACAAAGGGCCGCAAGACCGACATGCGTTTTTTGATCGAGTATCTGGCAAAGCACCTCCTCCGTGAGCGCGAGGAGCTCTTTCGGGAGGGCGAGACGGTGTACGTTCGAACAGACGACGGCTTCGCAGACCTTGGCTGAGAGGCTGACCGACGAGTGCTCATGTGCTTCCTACTTACCCCGCAGTCGCCCGGGCATCCTCGTCTTGATCAACGACAGTGCGTCTCGACGATCCTCTCCCTTCACGGCCGCGCATCTGAAGTGCTCCGTCAACTGACTTCCGCTCCTGTCTGCAGCTGACTGGGAGCTCGAGGACGAACTTAACTACGTGCTCGAGCCACGCGACTGCATCACGCTCATCTCGACGCTGCACGGCG
This sequence comes from Cystofilobasidium macerans, assembly GCA_014825765.1. NCBI lineage: Eukaryota > Fungi > Basidiomycota > Tremellomycetes > Cystofilobasidiales > Cystofilobasidiaceae > Cystofilobasidium > Cystofilobasidium macerans. The sequence goes on along the minus strand of MVAP01000022.1, from coordinate 162,145 downwards.
GCTGATGTAATGGCTTGCATCTGGATCAGTCGCAAACAGTTGTATAGGGGCAGCAAAGGCAATATGCATCACCCCAATCATGCGGCGTGCGACTGGCGCGGCGGCAACGAAGTCGCCGACGAGGACCTCCTTGACTCGTGGCCTTAGCCTGCGAGCACGCCGCAGCCTCATCGAGTGGTCATCGAGGCGAAGCGAAGGAGTCTTGGGCTGCCCGATCGGCAGCTGGCCGGAAGCAGGCGAAACACGATGAGCGCGCCAGAGCAAATACGCGGCAGTGCGACGCAAGGCGTTCATCGGCGAGTCCGCGGTCGCTTTCGCGCCATGGTGTAGCGAGCCGGCAGAGTAGCCGACTCTTTGCGGCTGCTCAGGAAAGCCGGCGTTCCAATCTTGAAGGCTTCAGCCGGTCCACTCGGCGACTGCGCGAGGTCAGCCGACCAACGTTAGACGTTTGTTATCAGCGGTCATTTTGATGGAGAACGTCTGCGCAGCTGGTAACGCACCTCGTTCCTTCATGTAGCGCTCGAGCTTATTAGCGTTCTTGACGTACGTGCTGTTCTCGGGGTTGTACTGCCGGCAGTTTTGGAAGATGAGGTTGGCGTCGTACAGAAATTCGGTCATCGTCGGGTAAAGGTTGGACTCGAGCTTGAGCTCCATCGTCGTGAGGTCTGCGGGAGGCCAAAAGTGGATCAGGTAACCGCTCGAGTCAGGCCGGTCGGGCAAACATGGGCACGCACCCATCGGCTCTTTGATAACGAGGTAGTAGTCGGCTACCTCATCCTTGTTGACAGGCTTAGCGAATGGCCACGACGACGGAGAGTTCTGCATGTCAGTGAGGACGTGCTTCATGAGCGAGTGCTCAGGACCTCGGAGCGGCCGCCGCGAGCTGCAGGATAGAGGGAGGGGCCGAATGCGTCAGCGGATGATGACCCACAGCACAAGCAACTCGGCGACGCACATCTCGTCCATCTCCTTGGTCCAGCCGGATTCCTTGAGGCCCGGTACCTGCTCGGGCTGGACGACCCACTCGGCCGCCTCTCGCTCCTCCTCCTCCTTCTTGCGCTGCGCCTCGGCCTCGTCCTTCGTATGTATGTCGTCCGCGGTCTCGGCTGGAGCTTTGAAGGCTTCGCCGTCGTCAAGGGGCCCACCCTCGCGCGTTGGGCTCGCCTCCCAGGGTTTGCGCTCCTCCGCCGCAGCGGGCGCTGGCTTTGGCGAGGATGACGCCGACGGGGCAAGGACAACCGGCGTAGCAGGCGGCGTGGGCGCTTTGGGCGCTTCGGGCCGGTTCTTGAACACCTCAAGACCCGGATGGACGACATGCGATTGCGAAATGGCCTTGATGCGGGTGAGAATGATCTAAAACAACCAGCGCATCAGCGTCAAGCAAAACGTATGCAATTCTGACGAGACGCACCTCCTTCTGCTTGGCCAGCAGGTCGTGGACGCCAAGGTAGCGGACTTTAGGGACCATGGTGCACTAAGTTGGACGATTATCAAAGTTGTCAGCGGCAGCTCCCGCGATACAGAGCAGCCTACAAATGACAAACCTGCATGATGGTGCCGCCCTCGTAGTCTTTGATGTAGCCAACCCACTTGGTCTTGTCGAGCGTGATGTCTTTCGAGAAGCCCTGTGAACTCAGCGACAGCGTTAGCTGCTGCCCCCCCCCCCCCCCCGTCGGGTCGCTTCAGCTGCCGAAACCAATTCGCACCTGCTTCTTGAAGTAGCCGATGGCATAGTTGTCGGCGTACGTCAGGAAGCTGTGGATCGTCGGATAGACATCTTTAATGTGATCTTTCAGGTGATTCATCAAATGGCTACCGTAGCCCTGATCGTCCCAAAGGGGAAGCCTGGCTGTTAGTCGACCATATTGGCGCACTCTTGACGACTTGTGATCACTGGACAGACCTTGACCTGCTCGCTACTCGCGACAGCACAAAAGACGATCTCGGCAAAACCTCGGTTCTCAAAAGGCCGGTAGCAGATCCCGCCAACGACCTTGAGCCCGCGCTTGACGATCGCAAGCGAGCGGTGATTGCGATCATAAACGAGCCGCGCAATGTATTCTTTAGGCATCATCGGCAGCTGCTTCTGGAACCTGGGGTCGAGCAGGAGCAAACGTCAGACATGTTCCAAGACGGCTCACACCCACGACTGGATTCACAGGCACTTAAGCCCCGTGAGGAGAATCATCGACGCTGGCTCATTGTCATTCTTGATGACGGGGAAGCGGATGATGCGATTGAGTTCCTCCAGAGCGGCCGGTTTCAGCTGGCGCTTCTCCTGTGTTCCGACAAGCGTTGCAGACAGCCTTGTCAGCACGTCATGGGTGTAACAGCGATAGTCGGCCGAGAAGCGCACCTCCTTCGCGTCAGCGAGCTCGGTGCCGTCGACAGCGACGCCCTTGGCCGCTTCCTCTATTTCGCGCCGCTCGACCTCCTCGTCCTTGGTCATCCGCCCGCCCTGATCGGGTCCGGCAGGGCCCATGCTGACGTCCATCAGGCCATACGGCTCATCGTCGGCCCGCTCGGCGGCCGTCCGAAGCGGATGAAAGTCGCCGCCATCGCCGCGCCGGGTACCGGCAATGGAGGCGTGGCCGTCCTCATTGACAAAGGCCTCGGCAGGGAACTTGTGCGCCTTTGAACCCGCTTCCTCCGACGGCTTGGGATCATCAGCGGCTGAGAAGACGGGTGGCGGCGAGGCTGCGTCGGTCGGCTTATCGACCTCGGACTGCGAAGGCGACAACGTCGACGGCGTTGAGGCGACTCGAGCGCGTTTGGGCGAGGGCGGCGCGGCCGACCCATCCGGGTCGGGGGACGGCAATCGCTTGGTCGTGCCTGCCATGAGGCCGGGCGAACAGCTAACGCGTCTAGTGGAGACCCTCCTCGAGCGATCGGTTGATATGCGGGTTGCCTGAGCGAGATGTGAGACTGCGATGAGGCGAAGGACAGGCTCACGTATGGCGGTCGATAGGGCTGGAGGGCGCGTCCCTTTTCCGCCTGCCGGAGACGCAACCACGTCAGGCAGTCAACAGCGACCGCGTCTTCCCCTCCTCCCTTCCTTCCCACCGAGACTCGGTCTTAAGGACATCAGCATGTACTCGGAGCAAAGTTCAAAAGTGAATGGCCCCAGCTTGTCGCTCAACGGGAATGGCAAGGTACGTGGCTCTTCGACTTGGCGACACTGCTTACAGCACCTCATCCACCGATCCAACGCGTCCGGAGCTGAAGCTAACCTTGGCTTGTACCACCATCACCACCTTCTCCTTCTTATAGGGCAAGAACGCTCTCCAGTGGCGGGATGGGAGCAAGCGTTCCGGACCCTATACTGTGAGCTGAGTCAAACCCGGTGATTGCCATGCAAGCTGCGCTCATCACTTCGAGATCTGATGTCCCCGCGAGCAGCCCAAGCTCAAGTACACGCCCGCCGACCCAGAGGCGCCAGGCAAATGGGGCCACGATCTCTTTGGCCAGCAGATTGAGGGCGGTAATCTCGCCTTCCGGTTGCAGATGGACAGCGGCTCCTCGGCCGCTGAAGCCAAGATCGCCGCTCGCAATAGCGGCCGCGGCGGGCAGGACCTCATGGACGCGAACTTCGACCTGCTCGGCCGGAAGCCCCAGCAGCAGCAGCAGCAGCGGCCGCAGCAGGCGTCCCGCGAGCCGCGGGTGACTCGGTCGATGGATGCAGACATGCAAGAGGTTGCACCACGGGCGACGAAGCCGATCAGCATCCTGGGCAGCAGCGGCAAGACCTGGGTGCTCGTCTCCAACCTAGTCGCCGGCACGACGGCCGAGGACGTCAGGGTGCGTCGAAAAACGGCAAGATCATGGCCATCTCACAACTTGTGCTGATTCTTCGTGACCTGTCCCTCGAAGACGACGTTCGACCAGTTCGGGGCCATTATCGCGGCCAAAGACACACCCGCCCCGAAGGGCACCGTCTCGGTCCTGCTTCAATTCGAGCAGTTCGCCGCCGCACAGGACGCCATCAAGACGTTCCACGCTCAAATTGCCGACGGCCGACCAATTTCAGTCGCGCTGTACCAGCCAGCACCTCCCCCTCCCTCGCACTCTGCGCCTGCTCCGACACCTCGCAGCAGACCAGTCGAGCGGCAGAGTGCGCCTCCTGCGCGTCCCGCAGCCGCGCCCAGGGCATCGTCGCTCAGCTCACGGATAGCCGGTGTGCCCAGTGCTGGCGGCAAAGGTGTGGCTGGCGGTCTGTTCGAGCGGCTGGGGCTCGCAGGGAACAGCGGTCCCGCCGCGCGTGGTCCCCCACCTGCTCGCCGAGCGGCTCCTGCCGCCGCTCCTGGCTTCGGGCAGCGTGAAGACCTCATGGCTATGTTCGGCGACTCGTGTGTCCGGTCTCGCACTTCTCTTTACTCCCTGAGGAGCAATGACTGACGCTCCTGTTCGGTTTCGTGAGCAGGAAGATGCGGTCGGAGCAGATGACTGAGCCAGCGGGCAACGGCAGCCGGAGTCGCGGCGGCCGCGGTGGTCGTGGGGGACGGTCCGGAGGTGGTGGTCTCGCGTCAAGGGTACGCGGCGTCGGTGGGATGGACATCGATTGAGTGTAATCTGTCCCGCTGCGTATAGAGGGACCTCTATTATGGTCCTGCGACGCATCCGCGCAGTGTCGGTGAGGTCGAGGGCTGAATAGTGTCTCAGAGAGCCTGGCGGCTTAAGGAACACGAGTGCTCCGCTGCTCCTGCTGATGTACGATCCCACATGCTCCCAGCACCAAATCTGAATATACTACTTGCTCATCTCAGCGCGAATGTACGGCCGTCGCTGATCGGCCGGGGTCGCACGACTCGCGTCCGTCAACCATGTCTCGCGAGGCGCACTCGCGTCGCTCCGAGCGTTTTTCTGAACTCTCTCTTGGAGCCGGCGAGACGCCTTGTCCTTGATCGACGAGCCGCCGACTCTCTTTCCTCCTTAGACCCGACACACGCAGCACATACGCTTCCGAACCTGAAGAACGCGACCGACGAAAGACGCTCTTGTTTTCCGACCTGCCGGACTCCTTTGCCCGCCGAGCTCTCAGTGCCTCGCGAGTGGCAACCCGGTCTTGCCGACCCCTTAATTTGAGCTCCCCGCGCGGCCCGCGTGTTTGGTGCGTCGGCCGGGGAGGGCCCATCCGCCCTCTCCTATCCGTTCTCTTCGTGGGCAGGCCTGGCTCGGGGTTGGCGGGGTTCGCCCACGGTCAGGCAGCAGCAGCGTATGCTGAAGCCAGGTCTCCTCACCGACAGTTTCTATCTCGTCGTCGACTTTGCTCTCGAAAGAAGGCGCATCCTCAGCCGGCCGCCGGCAATCAAACCCGTCTTGACCGGCCCCGCGGAGCCTTGCCGCGTGTGCGTTCAGCCCCCAATCTTGCCTCGACCCCATCCGCCCCGGCAGAGACCCCTCCTCGCCGTCGGGCCCATTGCCTCGGGCTGCCGCTGATCTCTCCCCCTCCTCTCTTCTCACCTTCTCTCATCCCCCTTGGCCTCTCCTTGCTCGTCTGCTGCAACCTCTTTCCGCCCAGAGAGCCAGCCAGCCAGTCAGCCCAACCTTTTCTGCGCGCTTGACAGCAGTTCTGGCCCGCCAGCATTGATCATCCGCTCTTGGCTGCGACACCGGAGGCACGCCGGACCCCGTTTCAGCAGCCGGCCGGACACAGCACGAGCTCACATAGCTGAGACGGTCGCACGAGGACGAGCAGCTCTTCTCAGCCTACAAACACTCACCCTAACCCCCTTGCCGGTACGTCCGACCAGCGCTTTGATCTCGTTCCTCTCCCAGCGATTGCCATCCGGTATGTGCGCTGTTGCAGGCAGGGGTTGAGTTCTGCTCGGATGCGAGAGCTTGACCTTGCGTTCTAGAAAGGGCCCGGGCCCTGTCGGCCGGATCGCATCCCCTCGACGCAAATCCCGTTGATGAGCCCCTATCCCTCCTCTTGATGGTTGACGGAGGGGCGCGAAGTGCTGCCGGCTGGAAGCCGTAGATCTGTCGCTGCCTCAACAAACGCTCCGTCTTGATCATTAGAGGACGTGATAGCTGCGTGGGAAGGCCGAAACGTCCAATCACCTGCCTCAATCAAGACCTCCGTTCAGCGCATTTAAGCTAACACTGACCGTCCATCCTCTTCTCAACTCAACACAGCTCATTCGGGAAAGCTCAAAGACCGCTCTGCCTGAAGCGGCATGAGCTATCGCTCGCATGACGAGCCGCGTCGAACGACGGTCGGCCAGGCTAGCGCGAGCAAACCCTACGTCCCTCAGTACCACTCGTATTCGTCCGATATCCGCGTAGGTCGCCCGCAGCGTTCTCGTCGCTGGTGAACGATTGCCATACTGACCTTACCGCCCCGCCGTATGGATCAGCAATTGTCGACTTCGCCGGCGCCCTCCCAGTCTTCGGCGACCTCCTTGGAGAGCACCACAACGGACGCTCGGATGCCGTCGATACCTTCCGTGTTTGCACCGGCGCCCTCTATCCATCGAGCGCAGACCTCACAGCAGTACCTGCCGCCGGTCGAGGCGCAGCGCGTTCCGCCTCAACCGTACTCAGACTACCGTTCTGCTGAGACTGCCAGCATCCACTCGGTCACCTCGACACACTCGGTCCCAGCACGCTTTAGCCGGCCCATGTCGAGTTCGTCTGCCTCGTCGGCGTACGGCAACCGCGTGCTTCCTCTCCCAGGAGCGTCCAGCAGCACGACGCCTCATCTCGAGCACCGTCGTCCGCCCTCGTACCTCGACAACGTGAGCTCGCCCAGGCACTCAACCTTCACAGACCCGGATCACTTTCGCCTGCGCGTGAGCGAGTCACCGCATCCGACTTCGGCGCTGGACGAGCCGCCGATACACCTCCCGCCGATCCTCTCGCCTGGTTTGTCTCGAAAGCGGTCGAGCTCAAGCATCGCCTCCGCCTTCTCTTATCACCCGGAGCCACAGCAGCAGAAAGCGCGGTCAATTCGGTCATTTCAATCGTCATTTGACGACCGCAGCAGTTTGCGCTCAGTTGACGCTCGGTCTGATGCCGACCCGCTTGACTTTTCGCTCCCGCAAGGATGGACGGGCCCATCCGAGCCACGGAAGGTTGGACGCTCCTCGGCAGCTGCGGCGCGCATCATGCAGCGGCGGATGAAGAAGAATCAGCTCGACTCGGCCGCAATGGGCATTGAGGATGAGCTCGCAAAAACCGATATCGAGGAGGATATACTCCGTTACGTCTTTGTGGTCGTCCAGCAGCCGGTTCGCGCCAGGGCGTGCGGCTTTGGCGACAAGGTTTGCCGTTCAACCATGTTTCGGTACCCTTCTTCCCATTCTGCAACTCATCTTTTGTGTCCGTCATAACCAGGACCGCCGGCCACTGTCACCAACGCCCATCATCAAGTGCATCGTCTATGACAGACAAGGTCGCGTTGTAGACCCGATGTGCGTTCCACGCCACGGCTCCGTGATAGCCAGACTGTGCTGACGACCGTCCTCGTCTGTGTTAACTCTTGTAGGAATGTTCAGATCCACGAGCTCGTCATGTCGATGGACCTTTGGGACGAGACGGGCATGCAGGAACGCAATCTGATTGTCCACCCCTTTGTCAATCCGGCTGGTGTCGTCACGCCGCATTCGGAAGACTCGCAGCCCGATACCGACATGATGGTTGACGAGCCGGAACCTAGTGCGCGCTGCTCCTGCTGACGGGTTCTACCTTGACGCGCGTTGCTGATGTCTCGCCTTGCGTATCTCAAACAGTCAACCGCGGTATGTCGCGTACGCCTCAACCGGATCTGGCAATCACTGGCTGGTCGCCGCCACCTGAGGCTGAACCGGCCAAGAAGCGTCCGCCGGTAGGGATACGTCAGCCCTCACTTGAGTCGACCAACTCTCTCGGTCGGGAGGCGCCCCCTCTGCAGTTCCGGCCTCTGCAGACGGACCCTTACGAGCGCCGGCGCTCGTCAACGTCGACTTTCGTCTCGACCGCTCCTTCTTACTCTACCCGCGAGTCGTTTGAGTCGGGTGAGACGCCGCAGATCCACTACAACCGGCCTTCCGAGATGTACCGGCCATCTGGGATGCCCGAGGTCATCCCTGAGCGGTCCTCGCTCTCTTCAACAGAAGAACGGCAGCGTAACCGCCGCTCAGGGTCAATACAAGTGCCAACGGACGCCATGTCGGCTTTCAGTCTCGGGCCTCCTTCGTCGTCATCGTCGTCGACGGCCCCGCTCTTTGCGCCCGTCTCGCCGTTCGACCGGTCCAAGTTCTCGCCGGCTTCATCGACGCTCTCTTTGCCGCCGTTGGCGCCTCCGCCGGTCGCTGGCAACTATTCGCGCGCGCTCTTTGGCGGCCTAGTGACAACCGCGCACCGCTTGACGGATCTTGATGGCGAGCCCGGCATCTTCTTCTTTGGTCACGAAGTTAGCGTCCGAGCCGAGGGTCGCTTCCGGCTTCGCTTCTGTCTAATGAAGGTCGGCCAGTGAGTCCTCGAGCATTCTTATTGTCACGCTCCCGTCAATTTTGCTAACGAGGAGACCTTCAGGGCAATGTTCGGCTCTCCGTCCCCCCTCTTGGCTGAGGTCCTGTCGGAACCCTTCACTGTCATGTCTGCGAAGCGCTTTGTTGGCGTCCTTGACACTACCGACTTGACACGTCACTTTCTCAAGCAGGGCGTCAAGCTCCCAATTGTGCGTGTCCGCGCTATGTTACCTCTCTGACTTGACCTGGTCGCTGACCTCCGTCTGGCTATCCTACTTGACAGCGGAGAAAAAAGGCCGCCGGCGCTGCTGGCAGCGACGACGAAGACGATTAGCGTCTAACATCTCTTGGGCATCTCGCTCTTCTCCTTTTCTTCGTAGCTGCAAGAAGCAACATCCCACTGGACCCTCTCACCTGACCTTTTTCCGTCGTCCGACCCTGTACTTGCCCACACGTCACAGCGTGTACTGGCACTCGCATTTGCCTTCCACCTTGCTCCCTCTGCCCATCCCTTGCACAACCGCACGCCTAAACACACGAGGATTGATGCTATCACAAGCCATAAAAAGTATACGGTTCGAAGGTCGAATGGAAGAAGCCTAGATGAGACGCCGGGCGACCAGCACGACGAGGACGGCGAGTAGAACGCCGATGACCCCATCTAGCCAGAGCGGAGTTGACGGTGCTGGTTGTGTTAGTATGCGCGCCGGAGGCAGAAGATTGTTCGCTGCTGCCGGCGAAGGGGGCAGACGGCTTAGGGACGACAGCGGATGATGCGGCGAGGCGACCTCAGCAGCGGGCCTCGGAGTGTCGTCCATACCGTCCGTCGCAATTGCGTGGGGGACCGGACCACTCGTGGGCGCAGGCTTCGACGCTCCTTGAGAACCAAAGGGTTCGTCATTGGAATCCGATGTTGACAGAACCTCACCGACCCCTTGTGGTCCTGCTGTCGTGGCAGTCGACGAGGACGCGATGGCATTCACGGGTGGCGACGATGGTGCAGGGGGTAGGAGCTCGTGGCATGTGGCGTCGCACGTCTCGCAACGCCAGTCTTTAGAACTGGCGATTAGGAAGGTTAAATCGAATCAGCCACACCGCTCGAGCACCACTCGCAACTGCTGTGATGGCGGCAGAACTTGCATTCTCGCGAGTCGCCTGCGCTCGGCAGTGGGATACTCGAGCGCGCCGACCGACTGGAGGGCCTCGCCTCTACTGTGCCAGAAGGACATGAGGCCTACAATCGCTGTTCGAACGCCCCAGGCAGGCTGCCAGCTCCCCTCGTGGAACGATGTGAGGCCGTCAATGCAGATCTGGGAAGCACGGGTATCGGTCAGTCAGCATAGTCCACAAAACCTGCCTGCGCATGAAGCGCAACAGACCCTCTTATTCGTCTCGAAGCGGCCATTCGGGTTGAGGAGCATGATGTCTGGCGCTGAGAATGGGTACGTTGCCGGAAGCAGAATGCGGAGATGGTACAGGCCTGTCCAAGACGTTGCAGCGCGTTCGATGGTCAGCGAGGCGGTCGACTGCGGACGAGAGGGAGGGCTGAGACTGTGCGTGCAGGACGGACCGCCCTCGTAGTCCGTGTTTGAGGCGCCTCGGATCGTAGCATGCCACTCGAAGAGATCCTTCGGACCCGACCGAAATGTCAGTCACCGAGTATGCGAGGCTGGCAAATGGACTATACAGGACGCACGTCGTCAAGCGGGGCCGCGGTGTAGTCGGTCGAATCGTCCTCGGCGAGCTCTTTAGCCTCCTGCATGATCCGCTTGACAGCTGTCGCGACAATGGCAGGTCCAGCACGTCAGATCTTGATCCCCGAGGACATGAAGGTGTACTGTGACCGCACCCGAGTTCTGCTTGTTGGCTCTGGCCATAGCCATCGCGGCGACGGACGGGTCGGACCAGCGCCGAGGCTGTGTTCGAGAGCGTGTGCGGTGTATGGGTCGTTCGGTGTCCTTCGCCAAGGATAAGCGGCTACCAGAGCCCTGAAGACGTCTCGATCGGGGTGGGTACAGCGAGGTTCACTTCTGGTGAGCGAGAGCCGGTAGGAGAGACGGAGCGGGCCGAGCATGCTGGACCGGGGTACCCTCTCCGAACGCATCCGCAGGCGAGGAGGCACGGTGGTTGAGCCGGCTAAACGTCTCCCCTTCGGCCTCACTCATCAACCGCTCAGCAGCCCCAACTCAAGTCTCGCACCCTTACGGTCTCCTTGGGTCTCCAGACAGGGCGCGAATATTCGACGGCATAACCGAGACTTGCATCGCTGCCTGAGGACGACGGCTGGCGTCGCGAGCCCGTAGAGCGTAGATGGACGGCGACGCCCTCGGATCTCTCCAACCTCGGCCGCCGCCGCTCGGGGACGACGATGAGCTGCTCGACGAGATCCCGACGCTGGCCGATCTCCTCAAGGAGCAGGCCAGGCTCCGACGGGCGATTGATCCGGAGGAGCTCTTCACCAGCGTATGTCCCGTTGGTGGTCATTGGGGGCTCCTCATCCCGGGTTCGCGCGACGAGCCCTTGCTGACCGACGAGCTTGCATTCGTACACCTTCAGCACACGTCAAAGGAGTACCTCGAACGGCTTTCGAAGTAGGCAGCAAACTCAAAGGTCGCTGCGCAGAGCTGAAAATTGCAGCTGATCCGTCCAATGGCTGCCTGCCTCCTTACCAGTCTATCACTCGATGCCCTGCATGCCGAGCCTGCCTTGATCCGCGAGGAGTCCGACTTCGTCGCCGGCGAGCTTACGGCGCTGTGCTTCCGCGAATACCGGACATTTATCATGGTCCATCGCTGCTCGTCCGACGTCCATACGGCCTTCTCATCGTTCACGTCGTCGCTCGACTCGCTCCTCGACGCCGTGCCGTCGCTCGAAGCGCAGTGCCAGGAGTTTGCCGCGTCGACCAAGGCCACCCAGCAGGACAGGAGCAAGGCTGCACTTGTGCTCGAGCATCACGACCGGCTGCAGGATCTGCTCGAGGTACCGCAGCTGCTCGAGACATGCGTCCGCAACGGCTACTATCATGAGGCGCTCGAGCTCGGAGCCCATGCCCGGCAGATGGAGCGCAAGTATGGCGACGTCGCCATTGTCAAGGACGTCGGACGTGAAGTAGAGAAGGGCCTCGTCGGCATGCTCGTCCAGCTGTTGGCCCTCCTTCGTGAGCCGTACAAGCTACCGGCGCTCGTCAAAGCCGTCGGCTTCCTTCGTCGGATGGAGGTTCTCACCGAGGATGAGCTCCGGGTCGCATTCCTTACCGGCCGCGAGCACAACTACCGTACGCAGCTCGTCGAGATCGAGCGTGAAAAGGGCGACTCTGTCCGCTACGTCCGGCGTTACATTGACCTCTTCCGCGAGCACGTCTACGACATCGTCGCTCAATTCGCAACCATCTTCGTCGACGGGCCATCCGGCTCGGGTCCTACCGCTGCGCCTCCGCCAATACTCAACACCTTTGCCCAGCAGGCGATCGCAGCTCTAATCAACCTCTTGCGGACACACGTCCCGAATATCGAAGACGCCTCGGCTTTGTCGTCGCTCCTTACCCAGCTCAACTATTGCGCGTCGTCGTTCGCCCGCGTCGGACTCGACTTTCGGGCACTCGTCACTGAGCCTTTTGAGCAGGCCGTCATTGCGGCGAACCTGCGCGGTATGCGCGACGGCGAATTGGCTGTTGAGGCCGCCGTCAGGGACGCGCTTCGTAGCGGCAAGCCACCTACGGCATGGATGCTGCCATCCGAGAGTCTTGCGACCGTGCTCGACCTCAAACTCGGGCCGGCCCCGTTCCCATCCCTGGCAGCGTCCGCCCAGACGCCACCGCCATTCCTGGCTCTCTTTCCGCCGCTTGCCCAGCTGTGCAACACGCACACTGCCGCACTCAACTCACTCCGGCTGTTTGCGCCGCTCGCAACCTTCCCAGCCATCATCGCACAGCAAGCTGCCTCGCTCAGTCGCTCGGCAGCAGCCCTCCTCTCCTACAGTCAGATGGCGGCTTCCGATTTCACCACGACCGCCGCGCAATCGGGCGGCGGCGGCGGCGGAGCCGGGACTGGCGTTGGCGGTCGACCTGGTCACCGGCGCAATCCGAGTGTATCTGCCGGCCCTTCTGTCCAGGAGCAGCGAGACGCCAAGGTTGTCCTCCGCGCTTTCGCCAGGGCCTTCCTCGACGGCCTCGTCCCCTTCCTCCAGCGCGGCCTGGTCGAGGGCGTCTTTGATGGCGAGCTCGGCACAGTCAACGAAGTAGCCTTGCGGCTCGGTCTGACAGACTTCGCCGACGGAGCTTTGCGCGAGTTGCGCGAGTGGGTCGAGACGATGGAGGCGGAGCTACAGCCGGCGGCGGACGAAGAAGAGACCGCGTCGACGAGGCCCCCCAGTCTGGCGATCAAGAGCGGCCCGCCGTCGCCGCTGTTGGAAGAGCCAGACGACATGGAGGCGGGGGGGTCAACGTCAGAGGCGGCGGACGACAGCAAGGAGTTGGATGCCCAGATCCAAGCCCTGCAGACCGACGGCGACGCGGGCGCGGGGGACTCTCTTCGCTGCGGCACTACTCAAGAAGCGTCCCTCGAGGCGACGAGCACTGGCCCGCCGCAGGGCTCTTGATGATCTTTCACGACTTCTGACTGGGTGCTGTCGGGATCAGCGCGGCGCCGATAGGCCATGTGCTCTGCAGGCATGCGGTCGGCATGTCGATAGATAGCGCAGCGGCGGGTGCCGCGAGGACAAAGGGGCGATCGGCAAATGCTGGGGCGCCCGCGTGGGCCGAGTAGTGCCCCGGGTGGGCGGGCTCGCCGACGACCGGTTCAGCCCTGCAAGAGCACGCCAGCGCAGCCTTTACCTCGTAACCACATCTCTCCCATCACCCGCGACCTTTCCAGATCAGCTGTGAGTCTGGCTGCTGGGCTGCGGGATGCAGACTGAACGACGACGGCTGATTACCCTGAGATGAACAGCGCTGCCTGTTGCCCGCCGACACCGATCTCATTAGGACGCCAGCTCCCTCTCCCGACACCATGCGCTTACCCATCCTCAAATCGGTTGCGCTTCTAGCATTGCCGCTCGCAACCTCAGCTCTGAGCGTTCAGGGCCTGATTGACGTTGCGACGACTTCAGTCTACACAGCAACTGGCATCGACGTCGGCGGCATCTACAAGAAGCTCGCCGACTCGCTGCAATATCAAGATGCCGAGGACGTCCGCGACGGCGTCGTTCGCCTGACAGACAGCAACTACGAAGAGCTTGTCACGTTAGAGGACCTGACAGAGGTGCAGGAAAAGGAGCGTGTTTGGTGTGTCGTCGTGTAAGTGAACCCACTCCAGCCGGCTGAGCTCCAGCTGCGCGTACGCACTCGTCGTCGACGTCCAAGCTGACTTCGGAAGCGGCCGCCATCTTTTGCCAGGCACGGCACGAAAGCCGAGCCGCTTACGCAGATCTTCTGGGACGCGCACGCAGCAGCAGCCAACACAACCAAGCTGCTTGCTGCCAACGGCTCGGACCCGCTCGATCTGTCGCACGTCTCGTTCGCCCGAGTCGACTATGTGAACGTGACCGAGATCACGTCGCGCTGGCTCATCTGGAAGTGCGTGAAGATTCTTGTGCATCCTATAAAGAGCTCATTATGCTGACCAAGCTCCCGCTCGTCCTTCAGGCCTCCGTACATGGTCTTTGTTTCCAACCGCGGTCAGGACCTTCGGTTCCTGAACCCGCGTCAGGCGCGGCCTGATGGACCTCTACTTCGCGCAAGCCTTGCCAGCGGTAGCTGGAAGGATATTCCTGTCTGGACTGGCAAGTATGCGCCGGGAGGATGGGCGTGAGTTAGGTCGTCCGTGTCGAGCGAAGAAATTGACAGCATCGAGGAGCTGACGATCGACTGCCCTGCCTCGCTTCAGCGCCCCTTACATCGCCATCTGGGGCCACTACCTTGGCAAATGGAATCAGCTCGCTGTCAAAATCCCCCGGATGGGATGGCTCATCATTTCGGGTGTCGTCTCGCAAGGCCTGCTGGCGCTCATGCACCGGGCCGGCGGCAAGAAGGTGCGCCGCCTTCCAGTAACTCAATATATCCGACCCGTCTCCTTTGCTATGCTGACCATGCGATAATTTACCCTGCCACATCGCAGCCCGTCAAGGTCGCGGCTGTCGTTCAGCCGGTTGCCCCGCGTGGCTCGGACGAGGCCAAGGCGATCGCAGAGGGTGTTCGCCGGCGCGCCGCAGCTCGGGCGCAGGGCGGCCCAAAAGCGGGCTCGGTGGGACCCAAGTGAGGCTCTTGTTGCTGGGAATTCATCTTGAATGGCTATTCGAGTGTTTCTAAAAGGGTCTCGTCGTCGATATCGACCAACGGCGTCGAGCGAGGTCGCGATTGCTTTTCTTTTGAGCTGTCGGCTGCCAGCGGATCCGCCCGCCGGACGCGTCGTCGAGCTGCGCACGTCGGCAGGCAAGCGAGTCGTCGCCATGCTGGGCCAATGGACCTCGCTCGCCCGATTCCCCTGCCACCCATCCCTTCGCTTCACATTAAGCGATCCAGAAACGAGCCGCAGCAGCTTAACGGCAGCTTGTTAAAGGCACGACCCCTTACTCATTCCTTGCATTGATCGTCCCGCAACCTCACTTCATCGGTTCGGCCTCCTCCGGCCCTCCCTTGCACGCCAGCTCCCTCTCGATCTCAACGTCGTCCTTCACATCAAACACTTTCACAATATGAGCTCGGTTTGCCGAGTGCCTACCCTTCCGGCCAATACTGTTCTCAACAGGCTTATTGTCTACGTTGCGACGTCGACCTTCGCGGCAGGCATCCCAGTCGGTGCGTTCGACGAAGGCCGGGAGAGCGGTGAGATAATTGCTTGTCGCGCCCGCTGACGCCTCATCCTCGTCAGCCGTCAGCATCTCCCTCGTGGTGCGTTGATCTTCGAAGGCCTTCCTCATCCGGCTGGTGGTCTCATCCGGCTGATTGGCTCTATATCCATCACCAGCGCTACTTCTCTTGTCGAGCCTGGTGGGCTATCGCGGATCCTAGCGCCATGCCGTACCCCGGAGCGCCAATGTGCAAGCTCCCAGCCATCGAAGCCCGAAGCTCGTCCGTCGTCGCCATACTTTCTGTATGTAACTCGGTCGTCGGTCCGTAGTGCTCCGTCGAGAATAACAATTTCGCGACATTATTGTCACTGACGTAAGATCCTGTCGCTCAGCTCTGCTGTCGAGCTCGCCTCTCCAGCACATCGCCGCACGCATCGGCCGGAAACCGCTGCTAGTCGCCCTTGCACTGTGTGGCTCTGTTTCTAGCATGGCGCTCATTGCGGCGCAATGGAGCAACTCGACTGTGAGTGCACCTTCTTTCGACGCTTATGGGGAGAGACAGCTCGCTGACTTGCGTCATTCGGAACGTCCAGCCCGTCATTCTTGGTCTTGTCGGCTTTAACACAATTACCAGCACTCTGGCCACCAAATCAACAGACTACCTAGCTGGCATTTGTGTCGCAGACGTCTGCGCTCCGGAAGACCGCGTACGTTCCCGTCAGCATGTGATCAGTTAGCACGTAATCTCCAGACTGACATGCCAGCGCTCGCACAACATCAGACGCCTTTCTTCACCAAGCTCGCTGCCACCGCTATTGGCGCGATGTGTGTCGGCTTTCTGATCTCGCCGAGATTGCCCGAATCTTATACCCTACCGTTCGTGATCTCCGTCGGCGTTTACGCCCTGGCTGCGATCTACGCCATGCTCATTCTCCCGGAGACGAGACCAACCTCCGAGCCACTGGCCGAGACTTCCGACGAGCCTACGCCTGATCAGACGCACGGTAAACCACAGGGGTGGCTCAGCACGCTACTCGCGCCAATCTACCCTCTGCGCCTCCTCTGGCCGTCGAAGCGGGATGACAGCGGCCGCAGAGATTGGAACCTGTTCCTTCTCAGTTTGATGTTCCTTATCACAGGCTGCATCGGCGGCTTCTTACCCATGGCCGTCGTCCTCTACCTCGCCAACCGGCTCGACTTCGAGACCGGCTACGTCATGGCTTGGTTCGTCGGCTCTAAGTTCCTCTTTCTCTCGCTGCCGTTCCCGATCGTCCTGCGCGTCGGCCGGGCATGGATCCATCGGTGGCAACTGGCGCACCCAGTCAAGCAGGCGACCATCGTCGAGGCTGGCGCAAGCGCCGACGAGCGAACCCCTCTCTTGCCTGGGGAAGAGCCCTCGCCTTCAGACACGGTTGTTGCGGTCTCGGAGGTAGTCGTTCTCGAAAGCCCGGACAAGCTCGCCAACCACTTCGATGTAAGTAAAATCGATGGAAGCCAGGTCTTTTGTCCTGATCTTCCTCTCCGATCGTCAGGTTATCGTATTGGTCGGCTCCCTTTTGTGTGAGGCGCTCGGTTACGCCTGCCTGTCATTGGCTCGTGATTGGCCGCAAGTCGCTGGCTGTGAGTCCGCTCACTTCCGGAAAGCCAGAAACGAACCCTTGCACTGATATTTGTGGACCCGGCAGGCTTTGTCTTGCTGGCGTTTGGTGCAGGCTTCAGTTCGGCGATCAAGTCGCTGTTCGTCGCCAGCGTTGAGATTGAGCGGGCCAGTGAGTCGCGCCGGCTTGCCACTTTTCTGAACCTCGCCTGGCTAATGACTATCGTCACCCCTGTTCGAGCAGGTGAGAGTCTTGCGGCCCTCGACATCCTTCAAAACTCCGCTCTTGTCGTATCACCGCTACTCATGGGGGCGCTCTCGACCGCCCTCACTAGTGCCGATCGGCCGGAACTGCCCTTCCTCATCGGCGCCGTGAGTCATCTCGATCACTACGGCACCGTGCGAGGCCGCGACACTAAATACGACCTTTTGCCAGGCAATCATCGCAGTCATGCCGATCTTCCTCATCCCTTTGCGACGCGTATAATTTCAATGACTATTAGATCATTCATCCCACGCATGTTTTGCCTCGTGAGATCCCTTCAATGTCCGACATGGAGCATAAAATCAATCGGCTTCGTTCCATCGAGGCGCGCCCCGCCTGACCTCGACGGTGAGCTCGCCCTCGCCACCGACCTCCGAGATGCCGCTGCCGCCGCCGTTGGCGCTCCCTGCACGTCGGCCATAGCGCGCTGCGCCGACCGAAGCGGCGCATTTGTCATAGACGAAGCGCGTCATTTCTAAGAAGTCAAGAGAATGACGTCAGGCTGGCCAGCTCAAGTGGGCTCAATCGGCATGATGAAGGGTGAACTGACCAAGAACATCGCGGTCGCTGGCGTCCTCCCGGATGTGCACGACCAGCGTGACAACAAGGAGGCAAGACGAGGCGGCATAGGCAGCGTTGGCTGCCTTCAGCCCAGACGAAGGCGAAGCCGGTCGAATTCGCCCTTTACCGTAATCGACGTCATTCACGGCAGCTTCCGGAAGGACTGCGGAGGCCTGGTGATGGACTAGGCGCCAGACGTGCGGAGGCTGTCGCAGGCAAAGTGCGGAGGACGCGAGTCGCAATGCGTCAGTGTCTAGCGGCAGCTCAAGCCCGAGGGAAAGCTTGCACCTTCAGGTACACGAAGAGGGGGTGTGCTTCGACCTCGCGCAACGACTTGTTGAGCGAAATGATTTGCACTGCACGCTGCGGCGGTGCTGTCTGCAGCAGAACTTGACCGAATGCGACCGAAGCAGGGTACGCCGCGCACCAGGTGAGCACGGTCTCGAGGATCGCGGCAAACTTGTCCAGTTGGGGTAGGCGAGAGCTACATAGCAAGCCAAGCATTGTCATTGAGGATTGTCAGCTGAAGCATTTGAAAACAGCCAATTCTAGTCATGACCGAAGCGACTCACGGGGAGACGGTGAGACCGCCAAAGAGAAGCGTCCCGGTGCAAGCGAGGACCATAAGCGAAAAAGGATTGCCAAAGAGACCGTATGACCGGCTGAGGATGAGTGCGACAGGGTTTGATTGCCGACGACGAGAGCCTGCGGACTGTGAAGTGAGAAAGCGATTGCCGACGGCTTTAAGAAGCGCGACCGAACGTATAAGTTTCGGCACTCTTGCGGGAAAGAGCCCGAAGAGATCGCTCTTACCTTCTGAGAGCTTGGTGTGATTTCCGAGTGCGATGGAAGAAAAGAGAGCGGAGGCAAAGGCCGTGGCGAGCAGAACATTCGGTAGGACTACCTCAGTCATGTCCTCGCCGTGGTCGTGACCGAGCAGCATGACGTGCTCAATCGACTCCTTGCAGATGTAGACAGAAGAGAAGAGAAGGAAGATCGACTGGACAAAAAGTAGCAGAGTCTCCAAGCGATGGTTGCTGTGATGACGGAGGGGTTTATATATCAGTCACTTGAAAGGCAGAAGCCAAGATCAAACGCACCCGAAGGGACTACGCAGGCTTGAACTGCTCAGGCCGCCCCCAAGCAGGAGCTGGTGCGCGACGAGACCCATGACGCCGAGCGAGTCAAAGACGACGAGGTAACCAAGGCCGGTGACGGAAATGCTGCCTCCAGCCTGGCCGTCAACCCAAAGGCTCGCGCCGAGAAAAAAATCGAAAAGCGCAAAGACGGCGACGGCTTGCGACCGGACCGGTAGGGCAAGCAGCCGCGCGAGAAGCGAGCCTGATGTCTGAGAGCTCGGCGTAGGGAGATTGTGTGTCGCAGCCGCGCTCGAGAGTAAGCTTTCGGGCGCAGCGTGCGAATGAGAATGGGGGTGCGAGTGCGAGCTGTGGTCAACAAAGGGATCGTCCTTCTGGGCCGCCTGGACCAGGGCCGGGTTTGTTTGGGCCGGGTCCATGAAGGAAAAGAACTGATGCGAGAGCGAATGCTTGTGCTATCAACGGACGAGACGGCGGCCTGTCAGTAATCGGGAGTCACGACTAGCAAGACCGTTGTGTAGACCGCGCACGTGATGACCCTTGCGACCAGTCACTTTGCTGGGGCTCTCTGCAGAGGGACCAGCCTCTTTGGAGAGCATGGCCCGCTGCGAACCGAACTGAAAAGTACCGTTGCGCGCGTCCCGGGTGACCGGCACCTCGCCAATGTCGGTGACGGGCGCGTCGCCATCCTGCAGACTCTCGGCGTCCGTCGGAACTTGCTGGCCTGTGTTCATTATCGACGCTGATTCATCAGCGACTACAAAGGCATCTTTGGCTGAGCTCGACGCACCGGGCCGAGGAAAGAAGATTGAGAGGTTGCGGGAGTGTATGCGCTCATGGCGCTGCGCCTTGACCTCCGCAGCACTCAGCCGGACGGCCGCACCCCGGGCGGGCAAGGGCGATAAGGGCGGCAGCGCGTCGTACGACTCAGACATATTCGCCGAGTCGTCTGCCGATGAGGACGCCTTCTCAGTTGGCGGGTATAGTGGCAAGAAGGGCGATTCGGGCGGAGCTGCATGGCCGAAGCTGTTGA
This sequence comes from Cystofilobasidium macerans, assembly GCA_014825765.1. NCBI lineage: Eukaryota > Fungi > Basidiomycota > Tremellomycetes > Cystofilobasidiales > Cystofilobasidiaceae > Cystofilobasidium > Cystofilobasidium macerans. The sequence goes on along the minus strand of MVAP01000022.1, from coordinate 142,356 downwards.
CCGCCGGCGTCGTCGGCGACAGGCCGGACGACTCTGGGCTCGAGTCGTTGAGACCAACGCCGAGCTGCCGTGTCAAGGGCGAAATGTCGTCTTCAACCTTGTCGAGGTGCGAATGAGAGTGCGAGCGGCCCGCATGATTGCTTGGGGGCTTGACTTCGACCGATGTCTGCTGTGGGACGTCGTCGAAGCCGTGGTTGAGGATGCCGAGGCCGGCCCCAGCGCCGGCGTTATCGACGTGTGAGTGCGAATGAGAGTGCGAGTGAGGATGAGCTCCAGTGTCCTGTGGGCCTCGTCGACGAGACATGCTTGCAGAATGTCCGCGGCAAGAGTGCGGGAAGGCTGGAGACAGGCGATCAGGCCGAGATGAGGGTGCCGCCCCTGGCGCGTCGACCGTGCTCTGCGGCAGAAGAAGGCGATGCGGGACAGTCCGAAGTTGTTCGGTCGGTGAGGCTGAAGGTAGAGGTCAAAGCAAACAGGTCAGCGGGCAATCGTGTAATTCCTTTGCCCGACGGCCTGCTTGCAAGCCGCCATCGCCGACGGATGGGCCACGACGAAGGAGCGCTGCAGCTACGCGTCGGAACGTGTCTCGTGCGACCCCTCGTCAGGGAAGCTTGTTTCTGCGCCCCGGCCGACGACGGCAGGTTTACCATTTCGCGCGCGCGCCAACCTTTCCAATGGATGAGGGCCAACCTTCTGAAGAAGTAGATGGGCTTGACTTTGCTGCTTTGAGGGCTGTTACGGGGAAAGTGGTCACTTCTCCCTCGCGAGGTAGGCTCCCAATGTCCGGTCGCGACTGGACGAGGATCGCTCTCGGCGCCGGATCATGCAGCGCCGGCAGGTTCAACATCCAGGCGACCCGGCAGGACGCGACTTGCCTTCGCAAACAGGTGCATTGCAATCGGGGTCAACGGAGCCACGAAGACAGGTACAAGGGCACAGCTGATGGCGAGGAGCGCTAAACTGGGCGGAGAAGGACGAGAATGCAGTAGGGGATGTGAGGTGAAGAGCAGGCGGAAAGTGCGAGATGCTGAGACGCATTCCAACGACATCGCGGACGAAAGGGGGCCGTTGCAGCGGCCCAAGCCGGCACTTTCGCATCGTTAGAATGATTATACCGGACGATGGGGCTTGCCGGCGATGAGGTTGAGGCGCGCGGGTGGAGGTCATTTGATGAGTCTCCTGATTGCTTGGAGAGTATCCGGACGGCAGAGAGTCATGTTTGAACGCCACGGACGACGTCCCTGCGAGGGAGACTTTGCTTCGACCGAAACGAGGCATAAGCCTATTTTAAAGCAGGCAAGGGTGGCGACGTATCCTCGAAAGTGACGGCGGAAGTTTTGCATTGAGCTGAAGAGTAGCGACTCAACTACTCAGTGAAGAGTCGCCGACAATGATTGTAAGTCTTCGGCGGAAGACGCAGGAGCCTCAGAAGTGACCCTGAAGGATACGCTCGCCGGTCTACAGTTGAGATAGATGGACAGTCGGCTGACGCGTCAGCACAAGCGTGCACAAGTGATGAACGGAGGCGACGCACGGGAGAGATGCCGCGCTTCTTAGCCGGCGCCGCACCGGGCATACCGATGCCGGTCGTCCCGCCACTGCCCTTCCTGGCCGTCGGCCGGCCAGCCCTGCCGGCACTGATGGGGTCGACCGCCGCCGGAGGGAGGGCCGTCGCGGTTGCGACGGTGGGCGTGGGCCCTACGGGCTGAGGCGGGCTTGGGCCGAGGTTGGGCTGAAAGCCAAAAGAGGGTATAGGGGGAAAGGCAATGGTCAGCGACGCAATCTGAGCGTCGGGCAACTTGCGGTCGAAGGACCGGACGCACGCGGGAGAGGAGCGAGTTGGCGCCAAGAGATAGCCGGCGAAGAACGCCCTGGCCTCGACCAGCGCCCGCCTGTGGGCCGCCGTTGCCGACGTCGGCGGTCGGGCCCGCCGGCGCCTTCATAGCCGTGAGCGAGACTTGGGTCGGAGGTGGCTTACTCACGCCGCCGGCCGAGCCTGCCCCTACTGACGGGCCCGAGACGCCCGACGCTGAGGGGGGCTTGACCTGACTTTGAAGCTGGGCCGGCAACTTGACCGGTTGAGACGGCCGGCGGAGGGGCGGAAGGCCGAAGGGCGGTTGGCCGCTGCCGCCGCCGCCGAGAGAGGCTCGAGTGGAGGTCGGCGGCGAGGGATCGTACTCGTCGTCGTCGTCGGCCACGGCGCTACCGCTTGGAAAGCCCGAGACGAGGATGGGTTTCCCACCTCCAGCACCGCCGGCAATCGAAAAGCTCCTCTGATGGCCTGAAGATGCCGCCGCCGACGGTGATGAAGCGAGCGGGCCGGCGCCGGCAAACGTCTTCGGCGAGGTCGAGAAGAATGGGTTGAAGGCAAAGGTTCCGGTCGACCGGCCGCCGGGAAGGGAGAGGGCCGAGGCGAGAATAGGCGAGGGCGTCATGGGCGAGGCCGACGAGAAGATGGACGACGGCGCGGGCGAGAGACCACCGGCGACGACTGGCCGATAGGAGGACGACGACGCTGATGGAGCGGCGGCTGAAAGCGAGTTGGCCCGCTCGGGAGGCGGGCGACCGCCCGCGGCGGCAGGGCCCGTCGGGGGGATAGCCATCGGCGCAGCGGACGACATTGGTTCGTTCACAGGATTTGATGGCGGATAGGCTTGATGGCGAAGCGTCTGAGCTGATGTGGACGACGGGGTGCGATGGTGGTTGGTCGTCGAAGGACGAGATGGCAGGCGAGAAACGTCGAGGGAGCCTAGCCGTCGGCACCTGCGCCTGCAGGTGACCCGGGTCCAGGCCGGCGTCGCCGGAGTGCTACTACTGCGCGCGCGCGCAATGGGCGTTCGGCAGCCGCGTCTTCAACTCTTGTCGCCGCCTGACTTGCTGGACTTCTCTGACCACCCTCATGGCCCCGTCGCCATCCATGGCATCTCATCCGGCGAGCCTTCCACCTTCTTACGCATCCAGTCAGGACGACCACGACTTCGCGCCGGTGTTTCCAGACAAGTCGCACGCGAGCTTCGAGTCCACGCGTCCCTCCGGCCGCGCTGCTGACGACGCCGAAGACGATGGGGTCGACGTCGACGACGACGACGAGGAGGCTGATGTCGGAGGCTATGGTCGACGCAGGAGGGTGCGTGTCAAGTCGCCTGCCTGATGCCTGCCGTGCTGGACACTGATCGAGGATTCCTCCTTCGCCGCTGCACCCCTTCTCGCTTCTCGGTCTCCTCCGATGTGACCATCTGTCGCGCGACTCGCGCGGGCCGTCCGTCCAGGCCCAGACGCGACGCTCGCGACTCATCCTCTGCCTGCTTGTACTCCTCGCCAGCCTGATTGGTCTCCTCGCTGGCTCGTCCTGGAAGTCGCCCCTATCAACGAATTCGCCAATCCGGCCGGCGCCGCGTAAGCACCTCGACCTCGAGCGCGCGGTCAACGGAACGTTCTCGCCTCATCGCAAGGAGCTCGCCTGGCTGGCTGTAGACGTCGACGGCACCGGCGTATCCGACGGCTGGTTCTCGATCGTCGATGAGGACCGCAACATCTGGCTCGACCACGTCGGTCGGGCCGCCAATTCGTCGCTGAAGACCGCAAGAGTTGGCCCAAACCGCCGGCTGCTCGTCAACGCGTCGAGCATCGTCGACGAGGCCGGCACCGTTATCGATTGGGCTGATTGGAAGCTGTGCGTGGATATTTCTTGATCGGTGCTCGCTGCATCTACTACTCCGACTCGCCATATCCGCTTGCTCACCTTGCGGTCGTTCCTTTAGCTCGCCTGACATGGCATATCTCCTCGTACTCTCTGATAAGCAACCCATTTGGCGCCACTCGTCTCTTTCGACGGTTCACATCTTCCGCTTCGCCGACCAGTCGACGATTCCCCTGCTTCTGCCCGACCGCCAGCGGCGAGGCACACGTTTCGCCGGCTGGGCGCCGACGAGCGCTATCAGTCACGGCGGTGGGCACACCCTTGCCTGGGTTGATGCCAATAAGGACCTCTTTGTCATTGATTCCGAAGGGCTCGACCGGGCAGGCCGGGCAGGTCGGCCAGTCGAGGCGCAGGCTGCGCGGCTGACGACAAGCGGTGCCAAGGCTGGCATCTTCAACGGCGTTCCGGATTGTGCGTTCCGCGTCTCAATTATCCCACTAGCGCACGCAGTTGCCAATCCCTGATACAATCTATCTCTTCCTGCCTCGCCGCTGTCTTGCTTCATCGCCCACTTCAAGGGGTCTACGAGGAAGAGGTCTTCGGCGGCCCGTCGGCTCTCTGGTTTTCGCCTTCGGGCAAGCACCTCGCCTTCCTGGCCTTTAACGAGTCCCAAGTCCCCACATTCACCTATCCGGTCTACGACCCCGAGCGTGAGGGCGGGGCGAGGCCGTACCCGAAGATCCAGACGATCAGCTACCCCAAGCCCGGTTTCGCCAATCCGACGGTCGAGGCCTTTGTCTTCTCGCTCGCCGACCACGTTGTTTCGTCGTCGGCAGGCCAGCATCCGCAACAGGCTGATACATCCGTCTCACTGCACCACATGAGTTGGCCTAATCGGAGCAAGCCTGAGGATGAGGTCGTCTTCGAGGTGGCCTGGATTAGTTCTGACGAACTCCTCGTCCGAGGATCCGATCGGTCTGCCGCCGAGGGCGTTGTCGTCCGCTTTGACGTCAATGAGAGGTCTGATGCTGAAGCGAACAAGCTCGGCGCGCTCGAAGGCGCGGTCATTCGCGATCTGAGAGGCGGAGACGGCTGGATTGAGCATGTACGCACGGACCGTCATCGAAGTTTCTTGACGGTCCGTAGACTGACCATCAGATCGCGTCTTGATCCTTGGTAGGCCCAGCTCACGATGCCTTACGGAGGAGGCTACCTCGAGGTAGCCGAGGATTCGCAAGGCTGGCGACACCTCGCCTTCTATCCTTCGGCGTCGAGTGTCGATCCCATCTGGCTGACGACGGGCGCGTGGGAGCTCGATGGCGGCGTCCTTGCTGTTAACGAGGAGCTCAATTTAGCGTACGTCTCGTTCAGATCGAGCTCTTATGCATTCTTTGGTTTGATCCCGTTCGCTCGCTTCCGTCCGCAGCTTCGTCCTCGCCGCTTCGCCTTCAACCGAGCGCCACGTCTATTCTGCTGCCTTGCCGTCTGCCATCGGGAACGATCAGGTAGATTTGGCTGGCTGGGTCCCGAAAACGCAGGCACTAACGTCGGCTGAAAAGCCGGGGTACTTCGGCGCCCGGTTCTCCCCGGGCGCCGGCTTCTGGGTCGAGAGTTACGAGGGACCCGGCGTTCCGCGCCAGCGAGTTCGAAGTGCACCTGGCTCAGACGGTGCGTCAAGCCTTGCTTCAGCCACGATCTCGTCTGACATTGCTTCTGCTGCCCCATTTGTCCGCGTCACTGGTAGACGAGGTCGACCTCGTGCTCGAGGACAATGCCGAGCTGGCTGCACTCGTCACCGACTACCTGTTACCGACGGCCCAGTGGACGACCGCTACAGTCGACGATCTTGTCCTCAATGTTAAGGAGATCCGGCCGCCTAATATGGACGAATCGGGTAAGACGCGGTACCCTTTGTTACTAGCGCCCTACGGCGGCCCGACCTCGCAAAGCGTCCACACGCGTTTCGAAATCGGCTTTAACGAACATCTCGCGGCCGAGCTTGGTTACATCATCCTCGTCGTTGATGGCCGAGGCACCGGCTTCCGCGGCAAGAGTGTCCGCAACCCGATCCGCGGCCAGGTTGGCGCGATGGAGGCCCGCGACCAGATCGAGGTCGCACGCCTCTGGGCTGGGAAGCGATCCTACGTTGATAGCAAGCGCGTCGGAATTCACGGTTGGAGCTTCGGTGGGTACCTGACTGGAAAGGTGCTTGAGCTTGGAGGCCAGCCTGGAAGCGAGGGCGTCATCTCGCTTGGCATGGCCGTGGCGCCCGTTACCGACTGGCGGTGCGTACAAAAAAGATGCTCATGCCAACAAGCAAGGTCAACCAATTGATCTCTTCGCCTTCTAGCTTTTACGACTCGGTCTACACCGAGCGGTATATGCTCACGCCGGAAGCCAATCCCAGTGGCTACGCTGCGTCGGGCATCGTGCGTCTGATGTCCTCCTGCTTGTCCGGCGCAATTTTTGCTGAGCGAGCCCCTCACCTACGCAGAACAACATGACCGGCTTTCATGCAGCTGACTTCCTCCTTGCTCACGGCACCGCCGACGACAACGTTCATTGGGTCAACGCTGCCAGCTTGCTAGAAAAGCTGACGATGGACAAGGTCAGGCGCTTTGAGTCGCGGGCATTCATCGACTCGAATCACAGGTACGTCGTCCCCCGCACTGTGACAGCCGCAGAAGTCACTGACTTCGCCTGTTGTCCCGCCAGGGTTTCGACTGGCGGGGCGTTGCTCGAACTCCGTCAGTGGATGGCGTCGTTCCTACGCGAACGTTGGGGACAAGGCGGCAAGCGGAAAGCTTGGTAGCCCCTAATTGACTCAACTCTTATATGCCGCCTTTGACTCGGCAAGTGGCCAAGGGATCAGTGGTGCGATTGCGGGAGTGTCAGACATGCATAAGCACTTGTGCGAGCCGCTCAGCCCTCCATCTCGGCGTTCTTGTAAGCCGCGGAGTCAACACCATCAAGCTCCTCGTCGCTCTCGCCGACCTCTTGTGCCGGTGCAGCCGAGTCGGTGCCGGCCTGCTCGGCGAGTGCCGTGCGTTCCTTTGGCGACAGCCGGACTGCCTGAGGCGGGATGATGCCCCGAGGGTTGAGAAAGTCGAAGTCCGGCCCTTGAAGGCTATCGAGACCAGCGAGCCAGCCAGAGAAGATGTCGGCCGCTTCCTCTTCCTCGCGAAGTTTTTCGTAAATGACGCGCCGGCGAAACTCCTCAACCTCCTCGCTGTATGCGTCGAACTCAATCGGCTCCTTAGCGGCCGAGAAAGCAGCCTTGCGAACGTTGTCGTTATACGAGCCAAAGATCGGCCGGTCGAGCAGGAGGCCGAGCGACGGTGCTTTGGGCACGTGAATCTTGCGCGGGCCGTAGCATTCGGGCAACAGCGAGGCCGGCGTCGAGCTCCGAACGACAAGGATGAGCATGCCCATCATCTTGCGGATCTGATGAAGCATGAAGCTTTGACCTGTAAGACAATGTTGCGCAGCCAAATTAGAGTGACGCCTACAGCATTGGCAGGTGGAGGAAAGACGCACCATGGAAGCGGAACGAGACCCACTCAATCCCGTTGACGACGACGGGGTCGCGCACGTCCATCGACAGGATGTAGCGTTGCGATGCTCGGTCATTGAAATGTCGGTCAACGGTGAAGTTGTGGAAATTGCTGCGAAAGAAGGCGAGTCAGCCCTAAGACCCGCGTCTAGGCGATGAGCTACGGTACGCACTGCGTCCCCTCGTACGCCTTGGCGGTCTCCCTTGTGCGCGCGAGCGTCCCTGGATCGATCCGCCAGGCCTTTCTGAGTTCCTTGAGCTGCTCCGGCAAGGCGTCGGCAGCGGCCGTCCAAAACGAGTGAGGGGTGATGGGGCCGTCGGCCTGCCGGGCGAGCATCGCGGCCATTGCCGTCGTCGGCTGCGGGGGGAGGAGGACGTGCGAAGGTAGAAGGTACTCGTACATCCGCGAGTCGCAGGCACTGCAAGATTATAGGACGTCCTCTCAGTACCGCTCTAAACACCCTTGTCACAAGCAGTAGAGGACGCACGTCCGAGCGTTGAAGGCGTTTTGAACGCGCATGTAGCCCCACATGCGGATGCTCTCGGGCAGGAACGAGTTGATCTTCTTGGTGAAGGCTGCCGCTTTGACCTTCTGCTGATCCTCCTCCGAGATGCCAATCAATTCCTCCTCCGGTACGAGATCAGGCAGCTCAGTCGACAACTTGAGCGAGACGACGTTGCCAGAGGCATGAACACCGGCATCGGTGCGCGCAGCCCTCGACAGCGCGACCTGCAAGGCACTTGGTAGTCAGCCATCGAGCCTTGAGTGCTACGCCTCGGAGGGGCGGCACCTTATTTGGATCCTCGGCGTTGTCTTTCGAGACGGCGCCAGCCTGCACAAAGGCGTTGAAGAGAGCACCCTCAATCGTTCGCATGTCCTCGCGGCCCTTCTGACTGCGGGCAGGGGGGATGCTCATGTCAGTAACAGGATGCACGATCGAACTAGCTCTTCATTACGTTGCAAGCATCCTGAAGACCCACATCTGCATGCCGTTGTAACCCGTTCCGCTGAAGCCGATGAGGACAGCCGTCTTCTTCTTGGGCAGTCGGTCGGCCTTCTCGCCGCCGCCTTCGCGAGCCGGCCCCCAGGTGCTGCCCGACTGGCGCGCGGCTGCGTCCTGCTCGTTACGCTCACGGCCCTTGCCCTGGTAGGCCTTGCGACCGCGGCCGCCCTGACCGCCGGCTGCTGCCGCTTTTGCGCGCTTCTTCGACTTATTTGAGTTGGGGTCGGCCGGCCGCGGGACGGCAGGACCGGTGTAGTACGTCCGTGTGGTCGACGGCCCAGCCTCAGTCGAAGCCTCACCCCTAGCTTCAGGAGTCTCAGCAGCAAGGGCACCGCCAGGCTTCACATCGGACGAGGCTTCGACGGCGTTGCTGCTGCTTGGAAGCGAGGCAACCGGTGTGTTGTCGTCGACCTTGAGCTTCTTGACGTCGGGCGTCTCGTCGATCGAGGCGGCGGCGGAGGAAGCCGGCGGTTTGGAAGTCGACTTCGAAGATGGGACAGGTGGCGTCGCCGAGCGCTCGCGCTTGGACGTGGGTGTCGTAGTTCCGGTAGAAGCCATGACCGGGCAGATTCGGGTCGCTAGCAGATGGTACGAACGTGCCGATATGGTCCGGAGGAGCATGGCAGCCGAAGAATTGGGAGGGGCGAGGCCCCGCACCTCCTTTCGTGGGCGGCGAGGCCGCCAGTCCAAGCCCAGCCTTGGCCTGAGCATGGTCTCCGACCAGCCTCCTACTCGTGCCAACTTCCTCAGCGAGCTCCATCAGCAGCTCAATCAGGCTCACCCCTCTCGGCCCCCTTTTAGATTGCAAGGATGAAGTACGGGCAGTTTCTCGAAGAGACTCTGACACCAGAGTGGCGGCGAGTGCGTCGTTCCGCCTGCGCATTACTTCAAGTCGCTCAACGCTCTGTCCCGCGGCCGGCTGACCATCTTGACACTCAATCAGGCCTACATCAATTACAAGGCGCTCAAGAAGCTGATCAAGGCCATTAAGGGCCAGCAATCGCGCTTCGCTCGGACCAATGACTCATCCGACGACGACGACAGCCATGACGGGGACGGTCGCGCGCCTCCGACCGACGACGAGGAAACTGACGACGGCGGAGGCTTGCCTGAGCGAGGCTCACCAAAGCAACAATATGAGGACCAGCAGGCCATAGAACGTCTCGGCGGGCTCGTCCGAAGTGGAGCGCCGACACCGCGAGGATCGCCGCGGCCACCTCTCGACGACGACAATGAGAGAGGGTCCACCGAAGACAGCCACACATCGTCCGCAGCGTCTTCACTGGGCCGAACGACTCAGCTCGCACCACCGTCCGAGGAGGTCAAGGGTTATGGAAGTCTCGAGCGGAGCCCGGCGCTGAGTCCTGCTCTGAAGGGTAGCTCAGGCCGCAGAGAGGGGAGTTCAGCTAGGAGTGGAAGGCGCGTTCGACTCGATGACGGCACCGCGCCCATCGGCCTCAATGCGTCGTCGTCGTCGGCCACGCCACTTGACCATGAGCGCAACGCGTCCACTCGGTCGAAAGTCTCAGGCAAAGAAGCGCCTACGTCCAGCACTGGAGGCGTCGTTCACCGCCTGACGCCGTCGAGCTTTTTGCCGCCAGGGTCGGTGCCGCTGCCGCCATCGCCCACAGCTTCAGCCACTCCAACGCCGGGGCTCAATCCGACCCTTGCGTCTGGCGTTCCCTCGCTCCGTCTCTCATCGTCACCGAAACCTCCTCGGCCGCGAGAGTCCCCGCAGATCAAGCCGTCCTCATCTCCTTGGTCGCTTCTGCCGTCGCCCAAGCTTGAGCCGTCGGATGCGGGTCTCTCGAATTCCTCATGGAAGCGCCGGTCGCGCAAGGGCTCGATTGCCTCACCCATCCTCGGCGATCTGGGCAGCACAGGTCCACCTCGGACGGGGGTCCTTGCGCTGCTGTCTGACCCTGCAGCGTCGTGTGAGTTGCACCTGCTGCTGGCCAGTACCAATCCTGCCACTGAGCCTCGCAACTCCTCTCCCCTTGCAGCTAAGAACTCCACGAAGGCACCCGCGCATTTAGAGGAAGTCCTACCCTCGCTGCAGCCGGCTGAGCTTAAGTTCGTCGAGGCACTTGACGTTGAGCTCTCCAAAGTCGAGAAGTGAGTCGTTCTCATGAGGACTCTCGCTCATTGACTTGATCGCTGACGAAGTGCACATTGCAGGTTTTACTGCGAGCGCGAGGACGAGATGCGACGCAAGGTCGACAACCTTAAGCTACAATGCAAAGAGCTTGCCGAGCACCGACGGATCTACCACGTGCGTCAGCCGCGACTCTTCTGTTCGAGCATGAAGCGCTCGCTTGCCTGACAAGCGTTTTTAACCTCGGTAGGAGACTCACGCGAAAGATACGACAGTCCTACCTCAAGCAGCCGCGGCCTACCTGACGTCTCTCAAGCCAATTCTCCAGGCCAAGGCACACAAGAAGGCGTCCTCTCCTCAGTACGTTGCCTCAGAGGAGCACGACCCACCGCTGTCGGATCCGCACGACGCCCACTACAATCCGGAGGCCTACAAGCGCTACAAGCGCAAGCTCCGAGCCGCGACCGCCGAAGCTTACAAGGGCCTCGAGGTGCTCAAAAATTATCGGATTCTTAACCTGACGGGCTTCCGCAAGGCGCTCAAGAAGTTTGAAAAGGCAACCAAGGTGAAATGGATTCGACGGTCGAACATGCTCTTCTTTCCCACTGACCTCTTCATTCGGCCAGATCCATCTTATGGAGGCCTACAACAACGACCGTATCAGCAAGCAACGCTTCTCGGTTCGTCGGCGTATAAATTTCGCCTCGCGCCGCTCATCCGTCTTGTCTGACACTGAGTTTTCATCGGCCGCAGGATGCCTACGAGCTCGACAGACTGATTGAGGAGCTCGAGGAGCTCTACGCTGCCCGCTTCGAGCACGGCAACAAGAAGACAGCCCGTGAGCGCCTGCGCGTTCAAGCAAGCACTCGTAGCCACCATTACAGTATCTTCCGATCGGGCATCTTGATTGGCCTCGCGCTACCGACGGCTATCCACGCCCTCGTACTCTGTGCGCGCATGACTTTCTCGCTGCATGTCTCGGCCTGCCTCTCATCTTTCATTCGCATTTGCAGCCTTTCATGCCGATACTCGGCGAGAGATCCCTGCTTGGGGAGGCCTACTCCAGGTCTACGGCGCCTTCTACCTGCCCGTCATTTTTGCGCTCCTCTTCTTTCTCAATCTGCAAGTTTGGGCCCGCTACCGCATCAACTATCGCTTCATCTTCGTCAGTCGTCCATCTTTCCTTCTTTGCTCTCGATAAGTTAGGGCTGACTGGGCTTCTGTATTGCCGTAGGAGCTTGACATTCGCACTGTCATGGACTACAGAGAGTGCGTACTCGTGCCATGCTTTTGTCGGCTCTTAAGGTTGTGAAGTTGACACTTACAGCTTTACGTCAGATTCTTGGAGGTCCGTGTTCGCTGCCCAGAGTGTGACAGTCGACGCGTTCGAGCTGATCGAACCTACCGGCCCTTCAGATCCCTGCTTTTCTCTTCTTTACCCTCTCTTTTGCATTCTGGTTCTCCTTCAATCGGGTTGGAGCGGCCAATGTCGCCCCTACAACGTACGTCTCCATCAACCTCAGATCAATGATTGACGCCCGGCTGACTGACTTTCCCTATCACAGCTGGCCTTTGGCTTGGATCGTGATGACGGTGGTCCTCTTCCTCAACCCTCTGCCTGTCATGCATCGACCAGCACGCTACTGGCTCATCCGGTGCGATCTACCGCGAAGATTGATCGAGACTTTCTTGCGCTGACCAGCGCTCTCATCAAATAGCACACTATTCCGTGTCCTGACACCAGGCTACAGTCGTGTCGAATTCGCGGCTTTTTTCGTGCGTCTTGCCTTGGCCAGCATCATGATCGCCTGACCATCGACTGATCGTATGCGCTTGACCATTTGAACAGCTCGCCGGTTGGTCCCATCACCTTGCTGAGACGCCTGAAGACTTCTGCTGACCTGCCATTCTGCCCGCTTCTCTCAGACGAGCTCAATTCTCTCATCTACTCCCTTTATAATATTTGGTGAGTGGCTGGTCACGCAAACGTTGACGTGCTCGCTTACTTACCTCGTTGGCTTCGACAGGTTCCTTGGCTGCGCACAGTCGAGAGGTTGGCCGGTAGACGTCTTCAAGCAATGCAATAATTACGACAGCTGGATCGTCGTCGTCATCTCAATTCTGCCGCCACTCGCACGACTGCTTCAGTGCTTGCAGCGTTGGCGCGAGTCGCGCGTTGGCATCCAGCTCGTCAACGTAGGTGTCTCGCGACTGCCCATTGCTGCTTACTATGCGCTGACTCAGATCGTTAAAATGACAGGCCGGCAAGTACTTGGCGACCATCATAACCTTCATCTGCTTCTATCTCTGGCGTGGCCGAGGTCAGTCCATCCTAGTTTTCCTCTCAAATAGCTGCTGACCGACCCTCCACACTGATGGTCCCATCAGGTGCATCGCAACGGGACGACTCATTTCCAGCCTGGGTCGTCTTCGCGACCATCAACAGTGTGTACACCAGCGCGTGGGACCTGCTCATCGATTGGAGTGTCATGGAGTGCGTCCTTTCTACCTCTTATTACCTGTCACAGCTGCTCTGAGCGCTGACACCGAATATACTCTTTGGCGCAGTCCCAAGGCCCGCTTCCTACGAAACGAGAAAATCTATCGGGGCAAGTCGTACGCTTATTGGTTCGCGATCTTCACCAACGTTTGCATTCGCTTTATCTGGCTCGGCTTCATCGATTCGGCCACCGGGCGCAATATCCGTCTGCGGTCATTCAGTGCGAGCCTCTCATCCGATCGGGCACAGCTTCCTGTGACTGACGTACGGTTTTATGTCTATCCAGTCTTCTACGCGCTCGAGATGCTGCGGCGCTTCCAATGGAATTTCTGTGCGCCCTGACATTGCTGAGGGTACTGGCCCATGATTCCGCGCTGACCTTAAGCATCCCCACCCATTCACTCAAGTCCGTGTCGAGAACGAGATGGTCGGAAACGTCGATCAGTACCGCGTCACACGTATGTGATTCTCTACTGCTCTCCTGCTTTCCGACACCGACGCTGACAATCCAGGACTGTCCTGCACCGACAGGCGAGCTCCCCCTGCCCTACGACCTCAACGACCGTATGCACGACGACGACCCAGACTCTTCCGATAACGAGGAGGAGCATCGCGAGGTCGAACGCGCTAACAGCCGCGTCTCGCGAATCGTCAGCAACGGGACGACTGCCAGCCGGCGCAGGGCGCCCGACCCGAGCAAGGCCGCTGTCGAGGGTGAGAACCCGCTCGACTGGCGGGCTGGTCCATACTAGAGCACGCTCGTGTCTCAGCCCGTCACATCACATATACACGTGCTTCTTAGATATCTCGCTGCATGACCGTACTCAGTCGTTCGACGGGCGAGGCCAGCCAGCCATCGTACAGGTTGTCACGTTCGCTCGTTTACGTCCGCTCGGCTCGATCACGCAAGCGACCTCGTCCCCAAGCCGCGACTTCGCTCCGCCGCCAGCTCTCCCCTTGCAGACAACATCTCGTCGCCCACAATAGCGCGCGCCAGGCTCTCACAGACCCTCAGACACCTCACGACAGCTCCGACCAAGATGTCGTACTCTACCCGCATCATCGGTGTACGTCCCGGCGGGCTTGCAGCCGGTCTCTCTCGCCCGAGCCAGGGATGGCGGCTGACTTTTCGCGTGCTGCCGCCCCCATCCTGCTGAAATCGATGGCTAGGCTCCCAACACCCTCGGTGCGTCCGGTCGAGCAAGCAGATCGCTTCCGGTTGCTGTGCTGACCCGACTGCCGGCCCTCCAGAGCACCGTGTCTTCATTGAGAAGGACAACAAGGTCGTCTCGCCTTTCCAGTGCATTTCCACCTTTTCCCTCTCATAGCTAGCCCGCCTTGAGATGAACGCTGACGGCTGCTTCCGTATCTTCGCCTCTAGCGACATTCCCCTTTTTGCCGATGAGTCCAAGACCATCCTGAACATGATTGTCGAGGTTCCCCGCTGGACCAACGTGCGTCAACCGGCCTCATTCCAGTCGGATCGGCTGCGCTTAGCATTGGCTGATCTCGAACTCAACCCAACTGAACGCGCAGGCCAAGATGGAGATCTGCAAGGAGGAGGCTTTCAACCCCATCAAGCAGGACATCAAGAAGGTTGGCTGGACCGGCATCTTCTAATTTTGACGAGAACGACGTGACTGACCGACTTGTCGGCCGTCCGGATGTCATCCTGCAGGGCAAGCTCCGCTTCGTCCGCAACTGCTTCCCCCACAAGGGTTACATCTGGAACTACGGCGCTTTCCCCCAGACGTGGGAGGACCCCACCCAGATCCACCCTGAGACCAAGGCGGCTGGCGACAACGACCCGCTCGACGTTTGCGAGATCGGCGAGCAGGTTGGCTACGTCGGCCAGGTTAAGCAGGTCAAGGTCCTCGGCATCATGGCCCTTCTTGACGAGGGCGAGACCGACTGGAAGGTCATCGTCGTCGACGTCAACGACCCGCTCGCCTCGAAGCTCAACGACATTGAGGACGTTGAGCAGCACCTCCCCGGCCTCGTCCGCGTACGTTCCCAACGGGAGAACCAAATCACTTTTGCGTGCGGGCACTGACCCCACTCTTGTGACTTGCTTCAGGCCACCAATGAGTGGTTCCGCATCTACAAGATCCCCGACGGCAAGCCCGAGAACGTCTTTGCCTTCTCTGGCGAGGCTAAGTCGAAGAAGTTCGCGACCGAGATCGTTCACGAGTGCAACGAGGCTTGGAAGAAGCTCATCTCGGGCGAGGCCCCGGCCAAGACCAAGGACTACGACCTCTCGATGTGCGTTTCGCTTCGTCTTGAGGACATGTTGACCGGTGTTGCTTATGCTGCATTGTCCCCTTAGCGCCAACTCGTCGGTCTCTGGTTCGCCCGGCTTCGGCGAGGCCAACGTTCCGGCTGATTCGCGCCAGCCGGCCGCCCCGATCGACGAGTCGATCGACAAGTGGTTCTACAGTGCGCCCCCATTAGCCGCCGTCCCTCGCGCCAGCCTATAGTGCGCTGATTGCCGGCTCCCTTCGCTCCTTGCCAGTCTCGTCGGCTGCCGTATGAATCGCTCGCCTATGAGCCACCCCCCCCCCCCCACCCCCTACTATCGTGCCGCCCTAGTTGGTTTCGTTCGTAAACGCTCTCTGGATGTACTCGGTCAGCCCACAGCTTCGATCTTGACGGGACTCTGCCAGAAAGAGGCAGACGGAAAGGGGATCGGGTCGGACAGATGCTGCGCACGTCCCTCAGGCACCAGCCATCCCTCAGAAAGGCAGAGCAGGCGCCTGTCGGCTGGCAAGGCCGTCCTGTGCGACTTGAGAGCTTTGTGAAACGTGAGCAACAGCCGAGTACGGCTCGGCGAGTGTCATCGTTGGTCGGTCTGCTGCGGGCCGACGGCAAGTGAGCATCTCGGCTGACGGCCGCGCCTGTCCTCAGAGCCGTCACCTCCTCTCGTGCCAACCTGAGGTCTCTTATCCCTTTCGCGACTAGCTTCGCCGGACGGCCCTTTACTCAGTCTGGTCATCTTGCTGGATTGCAGCAGCTGCAGGACAGACGCTGGCTAAAGACGGGCAACAGGTGAACGCCCCCCTTCCACTCCCCCGGCGCTCGCACCTCGTGCCTCTGCCCAACACTCGGCGGCGAGATCTCATCGTCCACAGCTCAGATGCGCATGCTGACGGTGTTTTCGGTTGCGGAACTGTCAGCTCTGCTCAAGTCCTCGCACGTCATCCCCTTCCAGCTCCTCAGACTTGACTTTGACGGAAGCGCACCTCGGTTCGTGACCTCTCTTTGACTTCTCGGCGTCGCGCCCTCGGCGGCGAAGAAAGACGGCCGAAGCCACCCCCAGACGGCTGAACTAGCTTCCGGTCCAGCTGCCCTCATTCAATCAGCTTCTACTTCGTCCTTCAACCCAGAAAATTCATCTCTGCTGGCCTCTCGACACACCGGCCTCATGTCATCGTCCATTTCCGGGCTTGGAGGCGGCGAGCCGAGACGCTCGTCACCGCCCAATGCGCTCAGCGCGAAGATGTTAGTCCGCGTGCTTGGCCGCAGAAGCTATTACAAACGGCCCCTACTTTCGAGGTCCAGAGTACTAACGCCAGCGTCTCATCCTACACAGGGCGCGCGAGCTTGGCGGCGAGGCTCAGACCTACAGGCCGCCTGCCCTTCGAAACGGTGCCCTTGCCGCGGTCGGTGACGAAGCGCTCGGCGACCCGACAAGCGCGTACGGCGCTGGCTACCGACGGGCACGAGCCGGGTACGCCGTTCCTCGTGCATGTCAAGAGGCGTCAGCAAAGCGCTGAACATTTCTGGCCATTCAGTACTCTGCCTTCAAACCTGTCGTCTTTCGCACCGCCTCCGCTCACGCCGTCGACGCCGGGCTCCGGCCTTGTAGGCGGTGCGCAGCCGACGAACGGCCTCGCCATGAACCCGGCTTTGCGCCAGGTTCTCGACGCGTCGGGCTCGCCCGGTCGCGTCCGTTCTGGTAGCTTGACGTTGCCCTCACCAGGTCTCAGCAACGCCTTCGGTCAGCCGATCTTCTCGTCCAATGGTTACGGCCGCCAGGTTGCTCCTGGCTCGCGGCCACCCATGTTGGATGGCATGAATCGCGGCTACTCAAATGACTCGATCGAGAACGAGGCCATGTCAAACGGCGTGCTCGACTATCTCGGGCTGGCCGATTCGCCCTCGCCTTCCTACGCGCCGGTGCCGGCGACGCTCAATGAGCTCAAAGCACAGGCTCAGCAGCAGATTCAGAACTCACGCAGCCGTGCGAGCACGGTCTCGAGTCCTTACCGACAGCACCGGGCGACCCTGTCTAGCAGTCTCCTATCTGATGCGCTCGACAACGAAGACGTGCTCGAGTACGGCTCCAGCGGTCTGGCCTACAACGGCCCTTCATCGAATGCCTATCCACCGTCGTCGCAGACGCCGCCGAACGCGTTCAAGAAGGCGACGCATCTCATGCCGAATAGCCGGCCACGGGCGACTAGCGTTGGCACGCTGCTCGACTCCCCCTCAGCTCGCAGTAAGGCCTCATCGGCGTACGTCAACGCGCACGAGGCAGACGCCCTCGCTCGGCAGATGTCGCAACAACTACAACTCTCGAGCATCTCACAGCAGCCGCTCCTGCCGGCGTCACTTCAAAGGCCGTCACTAGACCAGCACCGGTCCGAGACTAATGTCTCGGTTGCTTACCTCCAGCAACAAGGCCACGCTATGCACGCTCGGACCGGCTCGCTGTCGACGGCCAACACTCCGCGGGCTCATACACCCGATGCTAGTGCGATTGTGCCGGTTTCGACGGCGCAGGGTCCGTCCCAGCTCCCGCCCCTAGCAACGTCGGGCGCGCAGGTGCCGACGCGGAGCTTGTGGCTCGGCAACCTCGATGCTGCCGTCACCACGCAAGAGCTCATGCGTGTCTTTCACGTTTACGGTGCGATCGAATCGCTTCGACTCCTGCCTGACAAGGAGTGTGGCTTCGTGAACTTTGTCGAAAAGGCCGACGCGATCCGAGCGATGGATGATGTCCGCCATCGGCTCGGTGGCCGCATCTCGGCCCTTGGAGAGGGCAAGCCGGTCCGCGTCGGCTATGGCAAAGTCGACAGTGTGCCGCTTGGTCCGGGCTCCGTTACGAGTCCCACCGAGCCAGGACCTGGAGGCATCACGAACGAGGTCCAGGCGGCGCCAACGAGAGCCCTCTGGATCGGCTCCATCCCAGCCAACACGACGCCGGCCAAGCTGCTCTCCGTACGCCCGCGGATCATCTCTTGTGCCTGGACGACACGGCTGACACTCCTAACGCTCTTCGATCGTCTAGATCTTCTCGCCGTTTGGGCCCATCGAGAGTGTTCGCGTCCTGACGCACAAGAACTGCGGCTTTGTCAGTTGCCAAGCGCGTGCTTTTGATTCCATCACTCCATCGCATTGTTGACCCTGCTTTTTTCTCACAACCTCAAAGATCAATTTCGAGCGTATCGACTCGGCTGTCGTCGCTCGCAAGACGCTGAATGGCCGGGACGTTCTCGGAGCCGAGGTTGGCGGCGTGCGCATTGGCTTGTGCGTTTTATTATTATTTGCAACTCCGTGTGCCCCGGTTAAGGCTGACCTTACTCGCCAAATCTCAGTGCTCGCGTGCCCGTCAAGTCGGGTTCGCCCGACAACTCAACTGCGGGCGGCACTGGCGGCATGTCAGTCGCTGAGTCGGTCAGTCCCAGCGTTGTCACGCTTCGATAAGCCGAAGCTCCACTGACCTCGTTAAACCCAACGAACCATCCTCCTAGATCAGTGCTCTCCGTCAGATCAAGGGCGCTTCAGACATCTTTCCAGATAAGCAGGTCCTCGGCGGTGCTATTGACGACTACCGATCTAATCTCGTCCTCAACATGGTGCAGGCCGGCGAGCTCGACGGCGTCACCAGAGACACCGCGCAGAGCGACCCAGTCGCCTGGGCGGCGACGGTGACTGAGCAGCAGCTCATTATGCGGATCATTGGCGGTGGCGACCCGTCGGCAGATGCAGATGTCCTTGCGCTTGCTGGTACGTAACAGTGAGCATCCGTCTGCGACCGTCGCTGACCACGATCTCACACTCGCTTTCGACAGAGTTCCCGCAGCCGGCGACCTATTACTCGACAGTTCCGCAGGTTCCAGACCGCACCGGACAGCCCCGACGATACGATGTCAGCAACCTGCGCGAGACCAAGAAGCGGCTCGAGATGGCTGCTGGCCAGGGACCGGCGATGTTTGACGAGATCACCGTCGATCTGCTTGAGGACTGCGTCGACCTCGCGAGCGATCGTTCGTCGTACACAATAATGACGTCTAAGCCTCGCGACGAGAGCTGACACCAACGTGCGCTGCTTATCGCTTTAGATGTTGGCAACACCGTTATCCAGAAGCTCTACGAGAATTGCTCGCTCACAGTCCGGCTCTTGCTGCTCGAGCGGATTGCGCCTCACCTCGCCATGATCGGCGTTCACAAGAACGGCACGTGGGCAGCTCAGAAGGTGCGATTCGCAAGGATAGTCCTTGACGCTAGCTTACCGTGCTGAGATCCATTGCTGCGTTGCTAGATCATCGACTGTGCGACTACGCCAGAGGAGATCGCCATCATCGCGCAAAACTTGCGGCCCTTTGTGCCGCCTCTGCTCCTTGATCAATACGGCAACTACGTCGTCTCGGTATGCTTGCGGTTCGGTCCGCCGACGACTGATTTCATTTTCGACGCAATCATTGCCCGGCTCTGGGGTGCGTCCATTGAGTGGAGTCTTACTGCAACACCGAGCTGATCGACTATCTTTTGCTACGAGCAGACATTGCGCAGGGCCGCTTCGGCGCGCGGAGCATTCGGACGTGCCTCGATAGCCCCAGTACGAGCGCCAGTCAGCGGCGCAAAGTAGCCGTCAACATCATACTGAACTCCATTCCTTTGGCGACGTCGCCGAATGGCGCTTTGCTCGTAACCTGGTTGCTGGTCAGTCCCTTTCGTTTTGTGTTCCAGTGTCGAATAGACGACAAGCTTACCCGAGTCACCTCGCCGCTCGTAGGAGTCTTCTCACCTGCCCGGGCGCTACTCGCTCCTTGCCAGCCGCTTCGAACCGCATATCGCGCACCTGTGCTCACACAAGCTCGCGAGCGCTTCAGTCCTGCGAATCATCAACCAGCAGGACAGCCCGGAGGCCGTTACCCGCATCCTCCGCGCCCTGTTCATTTCTCCAGACGACGAGGTCCTGACCGAGGTCCTCCGCGACCGTGAGTATCGCTCTGTCTTGCTCGGTAGGGTTTGACCCGCCAGCGACTGACTGCTGCTGCCCCCTGGCAGAGATTCACGGCGTTTCGGTTGTCCAAAAGATCCTCGTCCTGGCTGCGGCGGAATCTGAACGGTCGACGTACGTTGAGGCGACGTCGCGAGTGCTCCTCAAGCTCAATGTCTCATCGTCACAAACGTACCGGCGGATCCTCGAGGAGGTTGATTTGCCCTTCATCCCGCCGCCACCGCCGCCAGTAACGTCGTACGGCGCGAACACCGCATATAACAGCCGTCAGCACTTTGCGCCACCCCAGCTGCCAGCCTCGTCGTCATCGCTTCCGCCGCAGGCTCCCTACGCGCCCTACAATGTCGGCGTGCCAATGTACGACTCGTCGCTCATGATGGGCATGAGCACAATCGCCGCCAGAGCCGACGGTGGATGGGGCGCCTCATCGATGGCGTCCCACCCACAAACGCTGCTCGTCGGCGGCGCCCACATGGACCAATTCCGAACCAACTCGCTCTCGCCGACCTTCTCGCCAACGAGCGACCCCTTCAATCCGTTTGCCGGAAGCCCGCCTCGGCAGGCCGAGCGCGGCCTGCCCCTTGGGGGCAACGGCTTCCGGCGATCGAGCGGTCGCAGTGCCAGCGGCCGGTTGACGCCACAGCAGCGGCAGAACCAGCAGCCTCAGTCATCCCAGGACGAATACGTCTACGGGGGGCCGTCCCAGGCTCAGCTCGACTGGCAGCGCCGACAGGGCCAGCAGGTGCGCCACGAGGCCCGCACCCTTCCCTTCGGCTGCCGCTAATCACTTTGTCCTCTCGCCCACTTTGTACGACATTCAGTTCCCGATCATTCCCTGAGCTGGTCTCATCACATCGCAGTCACGTCGTCGCATCGAGCCGCTGCCCGAGCGCCGCGGCTGAATAACAGAGCAAGCGCCTTCTTGCTCCTTTCCGCTCGACGGTCGGGCCGTGTTCCCCTTCACCTTTGCTTCGCCTCTTCCACGCGCATCACCTGCTCTCATCTCTGTCAGTTCGCAACGTCTCCATCACCAAGACGGACCCTCTTCCTCATCCATCTCTTGCACTATCCGACCTTCGTTGCCGGTCAGCATCTCAATCCTTCTGCAGCACGACATCGCGACGCCGATCAGGGCGCTCCGGTGTCGTCATCACGCCCCTTGACTGTCCCGTTTGCATACATTCTCCCCGCTGTATCTCTCGCGCATCACCTCGCTCTCAATGAACTTAGAGCTCCTGCTTGACCGCGGGTTGCAAAGCCATTGACACCGACGGTGCAGCTGTCGAGCTCAGATTGAGACTCCGGTTGCCCATCTCACGCGCGCGGCGGGCCGGCTGCGGGC
The DNA here is from genome assembly GCA_014825765.1 of Cystofilobasidium macerans. Taxonomy (NCBI): domain Eukaryota; kingdom Fungi; phylum Basidiomycota; class Tremellomycetes; order Cystofilobasidiales; family Cystofilobasidiaceae; genus Cystofilobasidium; species Cystofilobasidium macerans. Next base: position 120,976 of record MVAP01000022.1, on the reverse strand, counting down.
AGAACGCCCCTTCCTCCAAGCGGCGCGAGCCTGCTGCGACCGACCGACCCACACCCGACCCGACCCTCACAGCCTCACCCATTCCCCGGATCTCGTGCGTTTCCCATCCATCCTTCGCCGGCGACATTAACTGTGTTGCAAGTTTCCTTGGGAGCCGATCGATGACGACCGACCGACCGGGCCTGCGCGCGGAGCCACGCCGTCCCGGGTTGTGTTGTTGGGCGAGAGATTGAGGAGGGCTGCTCCCTCCGATCAAAGGAGCGCTCGGACACCTCCCACCGACCAAGCGCTTCCCTCGCTGGCTGTTGTCGAGCTTGGCAACCACGCGTACACGCGCTTGCACCTCCCCGCGATGTCCTCTGTTGCTGTCGATGGACCAGAGGCGGAAGGAGGGAAACTCTATCGCTAAATGGTGGGGGGACGCTGACTTCGCCTGTCTCAGCCCGCCGCCCCGACCCACTTAAGAGAAGACGCTGACCATCGACTTCTCACATCCTGCCTCGTCGTCGCGGTGGTCCTGCTCGCCATCCTCCGGTCGTGCTTTCCAGTCCTCAGCGCCTTCGTTCAAGCAATGCAGACCATCAAATGCGTTCGTCCGCCTCCGGATCCTTTCTGACCTCGGCACCCCTCTCTCCCGGAGGCTCGCTCGCACAGACTGCTGACCTCTCTCCCTTGTCTTGCCTTCTGACAGGTCGTTGTACGTCGGCTGACCAATCTTTTGAGGAAAGAGGCATGTTTCTTAACTCCTAGCTGACCCGATCATCGTCTCTCATCGTGCAGGTTGGTGACGGAGCCGTTGGAAAGGTGCGTTTGCGCGCCTCGAGCTCAGGTTCCGTCACGCGCTTGCGTCGATGATGGCACCGACGTAGGTCCTTGAGGGTTGCAACTGACCTTCCCCACTGCTTTCTCTGACCTATTCAGACCTGCCTGCTCATATCGTACACAACCAACGTACGTCTACCGCGCAACTCGTCTTGATCTGGTCCCATGGACTGCGAGCGGCGACTGACCCGACCCACCCCTGTCCTTCTTTCGCCCCTTGCAGAAAGTACGTGCTCCAATCGGTTGGCGCACCCTACCCTATCGCGGCCGCTTCTGATGATTGTTTTCCATCCAACTACCTTCGTGTTCTTGCCCGCAGTTTCCGAGCGAGTGAGTTGGCTTCGTATGGTTTGCTGGCGACGTTCGTACAGGGTGCTTCAGAACTGACCATGCCATTCTCCGCTTACTCCGATCTGCAGGTATGTGCCCACGGTCTTCGACAACTGTATGTGCTCTCCTTTCTTGGACGTGCGCCTCGTACGGACTGCCTGATGCTGAAAAGACGACCTCGCGACCTGCAGATGCGGTTACCGTCATGATCGGCGAGGACCCCTACACGCTGGGCCTCTTCGACACTGCCGGTTCGTTCTTGGCTACGTCTCGGCTCATGAGCGATCGCAGGGAGTAAGACCGACTGACGAGTCTTCTTGAACCCGCTTTCCGCTTACAGGTCAGGAGGACTACGACCGCCTGCGCCCGCTGTCGTACCCGCAAACCGACGTCTTCCTTGTCTGCTTCTCGGTCACGAGCCCGGCATCGTTCGAGAACGTCAAGGAGAAGTGGTTCCCCGAGGTCCACCACCACTGCCCGGGAGTGCCCTGCCTGATCGTCGGCACGCAGGTCGACCTGAGAGAGGACGCTGCCGTTTGTGAGAAGCTTGCCCGGCAGAAGCAGCGGCCCGTTCAGCACGATGCTGGCGAGCGGCTTGCGCGCGAGCTCGGCGCCGTCAAGTACGTCGAATGCTCAGCGCTGACACAGAAGGGCCTCAAGAATGTCTTTGACGAGGCCATCGTCGCTGCGCTCGAGCCGCCCGTGGTTAAGAAGAAGTGCGTCCTCTGGTGATTGCGGCTTCTTGCTCGGGCACGGCGCTGACCATCACGTTGTCAAATTCACCTCGTCTGCTGCCTGTCTTCAGGAAGGGCTGCACTATCCTTTAAAAGCGCGCGGTCGTCACGCACGCTTCTCGGACCTTCGCACCGCATCCGCCACCCCTGCCTCCTTCCTGTTCCCGCGCGCTCTCCCGGTCCTCCATTGCTTCTTTTCTCCCTCTTCCAGCTCCTACCCTTTCTGCCGCCTCTCGCTTCACGACCAAGACACATGGGCTTCTCTCGACCCCTTCTCCCGGACGGGCGCATCGCGCTCGCCAGCGCAGCGGATGAACGGCGGGCGGACTCTTGAGTAGACTTTCCGATGGCCCCTTCCTGCCCTCGGACCGGCCCGATCCGCTCTTGGGTGGACGCCTGCGCTGTCTTCCCTTCCTCCCCACGATCTGCCCCCCGCCAAACCCCCCTCCCGCCCTCTCTCCTTTCCGTTGCGAGCTCTCTGCATCTATTCCTCGTGTACACTTTTCACCGCGCTTGGCTCAGGGGTCGCAGGCTGTGTCTTTGAAGTCGACTTTGCCTCAAGAGCGGGCGTCCTCTTGCTTGCTTCATTAGCCTTGTTGCGAGGTCGGCAACGTGGCGTCCTTTTGCGGTACGAGATGCTGTGCCGGAGCGACCAGACTCATCGACGGACCCGATCCCTCTGCCATCTGCCATCCAATAGGTTCCTGAGTTCCTGCTCGTTGACCTCGCAATTCTGACTGACAGTCAAGGACATGCTTGAGGACTGTCCTCGGCCAATCAGTCGACAGCCTGGAGAGTCCAGTGGCTTGTCGTTTTGCCGAAGGATCGGCGGGGCCCCCGGCCGGTGAGACTATTACATCAAAGGGGCTTGGGTCACCGCCCACCGCCCTTTTGTTCGGCCTACTCCTGCCCCTTGACACACCGTAGCGGCGAGGCTGCCTTGTTCGGCAGAAACGGCAGGCTGCCCGGCAGCCGGGAAGGCGTGAGCTCGCGACGTCGACCTTCTGTCCTTCACCTCCTCCCTCATCCTCCCGCCAGCGCCACCCTCGTCATCTCGCCTCGCCATGCCTCCTCACCTTGCAATCACGCATCTCAGCTCCATCCGACGTCAGGAGGCCTGCGCGCTGTCCTGTCTTGCGACCACGCCTGTCGGCTCCTGTGACGATGCCGCCTGCTTCTGCGCCTCCCCCAATTGGGGGCCGCTTGTTCTCGTGCGTCGCACATCCGCAGCTATAAAGTCACGAAGCCTTCTCTTCTGATGTTTTTGCCCTCTCATTCAAGACCTGCCTGCAATCCTCGTGCGAGTCGGAAGCTACGTTGTCGACCGCCTACGAACAGCTCCTGGCTTACTGCAAGGCCGCCGTACGTCCCTTGCGTTTCGAACAACGTTCATCCACGCTAACCCCACCTGCTCCGTCTCTTACGCAGAACTCGCCATTAATCCTTTCCGAGCCCTCCTACACTCGTTCAGGAAGTACTTCGACTACTGCCTCGGCCAGTAGCACAGGTCATACTGCGACCGCGTTGTCGAGTTCGCATGCGACAGTCCACGCGACCAAGCCGGTTGACATTTCCGCCATTGTGAATCATGAAGTTGGGCAGAAACCAAAGTGTCGAGGCTCACCTGCTGACGCAGTCTTTCCACCTCGATCCCAGATGGCGTCGCTATGCTCTCTTCTGTTCGCCATCGCTCTCATCATCGGGTACTTTGGCGTTCGGGACAAGATTCGCCGTGCGCGAGAGCAATCGACGACGACCAAGCCCTCCCAGTGGTCGGGCGGTAATGCTGTTGCAACGACGCGGACGGTCGACATGAGGGCTTGTGGCCGGGCGGCTCAGAAGGATGCCGAGGCCGGTCGTCGGTCGAGCGTTTACGGCGCCAATACTATGCAGTTTGACACGGCGGGCTACGCTGACCTCGAGCTCGAGGACCGTCGGCTGCAGGGTGCGTCACGCTCACAATCGCTCGATTTGCCATGCATATCTGAAGACTGAATGTTCCCATCCATGCGGTCGTCTTCAGCCCGTCGCGAGCGCGAGAGGGCCGCCGACCTGATCCGACAGGAAAACCTTGACGGCCTGTTCTCCGCCCCAAGCCTTTCGCACGGCGCCGCCGCCTCAACAGCGTCGATCGACAAGCGCTCGCGAGCCTCGTCCTTCTCGTCCAAGGCCGCCTTCGACCACAAAGACCTCGCCGGCTCGGACGTCGAGGATGATGAGGAAGGGCAGTACGTCACTCTGCCCACGCTTGGGATGGGCGTCGCCGCAGGCAACAGCCTTTACGCGCTTGGATCGGCAAGCACCTTCGACCCAGCCACGCCGGCCACGAGCCGGTCGGTAGGCAGCAGCGGCGGTGACGGCTGGTCCCAGGGCGCGGCGGGTGAGCACGGCGAAGGCAGAGAAATGGCAAGAGAGCCATAGTTGGATGGGCAGAGCAGGACCGTTGACAGGTCGCTCGTCTGTTCGACAAGGTTTAAATGTATAGTCTTCCAAAGGCTGGCTACGGCGCCTCCTCCTTGACATCGTCTGTGCTGTCCTTCGGCATCCAGAGGGCACACTTGCCGCTGCCGTTGCCACCAATCACGTGGTTGACGATTGACGGATGGGCAGCCGTCACAGCTGGGACGGCTGTAATGCTGTGTTTGAGATTTCGGCGCATAGGTTAGGTCACGGAGCGACTGAGAGTTAGCATTAAGAAGAAAGACTGACAGCTCCGGGTCGAATAAGCGGGCGATCGGCTCGCCTGAGGCCGAGAAGACGTCGAGCGACCGACGCATGCTGCCGACGGTGAAGAAGCCACCGTGCTGAGTATATTCTGCAATTCAGGAGCGCTGGTAGTCAGCAACAGGGCACACAAGCTGCGATGCCGCACGGGGAGAGAGAAGACGCACGGCTCCACTGGGCACGCAAAATCGACAGCCACCGGCCAGTCTGGCAATCGTGCGGGATGGCAATAGTCGGGTCGCCAAACTCGGTGTCTTTGAGCGGTCTTTGCTGGTCAAATGCTGACTTGGTGATGTCCCACACTAAGCCAGCCGTCCGAATGGTCAGCTTACATAGTGGGCAGAGGCCTGGTAGAGTCGCCGCACCTCGCAGGTTATCATCATAGCTCGTCGTTAGGACGCGGCCGCCCCAGGGGTCCCAGTAAGCGCTCGAACAACTCTTGCCGTGCTTGTACATACCGCGAAGAACACCCTTGCCCTTCTTACTGTCCGCGAACTCGACAACGTCATCGGACGAGACTGAGCCCATCGGAAAGGTGCGTGGCGTCGAGTCGTCGTCCGCCGTCACCGATGAGAGGACCGAGTTGGCCGGTCTTGGCATTGCTTGGAGGAGTCGCGCGTCCCAGATCCTGACGGCGATTGTCTTGACATCAATGTCGGCACAGGGTCAAAGGATCTCGGCTGGACGTAGCGCACCTAACGTTGCGATCATTGCCGGCCGTAACCAGCAGATGAGGCAATGCGGCTGGAGGATTGAGGATCTTAATCAGCAGTCTCGCGCTGGCGAAGATGATGACGACAATGTAACGAGAAGCAGACGCACGATTAATGCTGACGGCTCCGAGCTTGTTGCCCTCACCAGCCTCCCAACGTCGGGCCTTGCCCGCCGGCTTCTCGCGCAGATCGGCGTGACTAAGGCCGCCGTGCTTATCGGTGACCCACATCTCGTGCCCAGTCGGCGTGAGGTCGAAGCTCGTCAATAGGCTATCAGTGTCATTGACCGAGAAGACCTCGGTCGACGCCTGGGTGGCGAGGTCGAGCATGCGGACCGTGCAGTCGTAAGAACTTGTCAATAGCTTTTGAACCGGGGTTGAGAATAAAAGGTCGCGTGTCAGCCTTCTGTACTCATCTAATGGCTCAAATAACGATTGCACCTTCTTGTTGTCCGAAGGCGAGACCCTAATGCAGCTGATGCTTGACCGGCCGTGCGCCTGCAAGCTCCAATGCTTCCCCTCACTGTCATCCTCGTCATCATCGTCCACCTGATCACCGTCATCGCCACCGTGTTCGTCCGCCGGCGCGAGGGCATCCCAGATGCCGAGCGAACCCGTCTTGTCGCCAACAAAGACGAGGGTTTTGGCCGGGTCCGGGTGTACCGTCATCGAGAAGACGCGGTCGGCCGTAACCTTGGCGAAACGACCAATGTGGCACTGCTTGAAGGCATGCCGTAGTTCTGCGACGCCCTTAGCGGCTGCTTTAGCGTCCGACCCGCTGAGCTTGGCCGGTGCAACTGCCCTATCGGTGTGCGCTGCGCCAGCGAGCGTCGATGACAAGCGCTCAAGGTCGGCCTCAGGGATCGGCTCGGGCAGGTTGTCGAGCGTATAGGGGCCATGGGTCGCCCGGCGCTTCGCCTCACGCATCGCCGCCCGCTCCTTGTCTTCTTCCTCCTCCTTGATGCGAAGCACCTCCGAGTCGGCCTGAATGCCCTGAAGCCGAGACGACGCTCGCCGGGGCGCAATCTCGGACGGCGTTGCTCGCGGCTTCTTCTTCTCGCGCTTGACCGGCGCGCTTGGCGCAGCCCGCTTAGCCGGGATGCCGAGGGCCGTCGACGAGCCTGCCTCAATGCCGAGCGACTTGAGCAGGGCCTCGTTGGCAGCGATATTGGCCAGGCGCTGGCGCTCGCTGCGGGGCAAGAAGGTGGCGCGTCAATGCGGGAAAGGCCAAGGTGAGGGTGGTCAGCCTCGACGGCTCAGGCTTGGCAGAAACGTAGAGCCTTTGGACCGACTAATCGTTGCTCTCGTCGTCTGACATTCTGCCCCTTTGGCTGATCGTTTACTGCTTGAGTGAGCTGGCGCAAGATGCTCGCTCAAACCGTCGCGTCGTCGATGGCCGACGGGGCTGGCCGCCGTGACGGCCTTAAATGAGGGTCACGATCGAGAGCCGTAACGCGCCCAGGCATGAGCGCAGCGTCGTCGACCTCGTCTCCTGCCCTCAACCCGACGTTACCTTTTCCTCCTAGCTGAACCACCCCGAGGGATCTCTACTACAATGCCACCGCGCCGCAATGGAGTCATGGGACCTGCCAGTGCCCTCACTTCGTTCCTCAGGGTACGTCGCTTTCGATTCATAGGGCAGCGATAGCTCGCTCGCCGGTCGACAATGTGGCGAATCCACCCCCGCCCCGCGTCGCCTTCAGCCTGACCTTTGCGCTTGCTCCCCTTAGGATCAAGGCATCACCGCCCGCCACGGTACTGGTTACCGGTCTAACGCTCCTCCTGCGGCCATCGCAGAGGACGACGCGCCAGCTGCCAACGCCGAGGCCGGCCCAGGCCCGAGCACTTCCGCCGCCGCTGGCCTGAGCCCTTCGACGCGAAGCGCCAGCCTCGACCCGGAGCAGCTGTCGGCGCTCGCTGAGGATGACGAGGACGAGAACGTCGTCGTGAGGAAGAAGCGCAAGGTTGCCCAGGTTAGTCAAAGTCGTCCTTCGAGGGCCTCATAGCACAATTCCGGGCGTGGTTCATCTCGGACGCTGGGCACTGACCCCCTTCCACTTTCGCTTGAATCCCTGTGTCGCTTCCTTCCAGGTCTTGGACTCGTCCGACATTGACCAGTCGGACGCCGACTCTTCGCTGACGCCGGCTCAGAAGAAAAAGAAGAAGCTCGAGCTTGTCGGCAAGAAGCGGGCGGCGGAGCGCAAGGCCAAGGCGCAGCAGGCGTACGCCGACGACTCGGACGACTCGGACGACCTCGACGGGTCGGCGGCGACCGCCCGCCGCAAGAAAGCCGCGCTGGCCGCCATTGCCAAGGGTTCGGCTGGGCCACCGCAGATTGGCAGCCGGCTGAATTGCGGCGAGTGCGACAAGCAGTTCACCTACGTGCGTCGAGGCCTGTTTGCAGCCCATGCGCTGCTGCGCGCTGCCGTCCCAGTCCTGACTCACAGCGTCCGTCCTCGTTTCATAGTCTAAGTACTCGCCGCCGGCGGCCAATACACCGGGTCGCTTTCTTTGTCATGCCTGCGCTAAAGCATTCGGTCTCAGCGATTACAAGGGCCCTCAGGCGGCGCCTAAGAAGAAGGTCGAGCGGCGACAGGTGCGACTAGAAGTAGATGCGCACGAGCCTGTCAAAGAGGTCACTAATCAGCCGTCTGGGATGGCCCGGCGTCGCAGATCGTCCATTACGAGGCTAAGGCGCGAGTGCCGGCCCTGACCGACGTCTGCATCTCGATTGTCGCCCGGCACCTCGAGGACGTTGAGAGCCTGGGCGACATCGGTCACGAGAACATGCGCCGCGTCAACAACATCATATGCAAGAACCGTAAAATGTGTGTTTAGATCCTTTGCTCGTTTGTGGCGAACGAGTCGCTAAAGTCCTTGATGAGCCAACTCTCAGGACCAAACACACAGCAACACTCTTCTACGATGCTAGCGTCACCGATCTGACGATGAAGGACTGCACGCGTGCGTCTTGCTGATTGTCCGCAAACTTACCGTGGCTTCCGCTGACCCCTTGATTGCGGTCTCATCATCCAGTTCTTGATGCCGAGGCTTTCGAAATTCTCGCCGGCCTTTGCCCGTCACTCCGGACGCTGCATCTCTCACTGTGCGGGCAGATGCAGTCGTCGTCGCTCCTCGCGCTCGCCAAGCTCCAACACCTCCGCCGGCTCGAGCTATACGCGCCCTTCCTCGTCCGTAAGGAGGCTTGGGCTCAGTTCTTTGAGCTCATGGGCAAGCGCGAGGGCGGCGGTCTTGATGGCATCCTGATCCGCAACTCGCCCCGGATGGACGAGCGTGCACTGGAAGCGCTTGTCGAGTACAACCCAAACCTCAAGGAGCTCCGACTTAGTCTGATTGAGCAGTGTGCGACCCCTCGCCATCTGATTTCGCGCATTTCCTGGCCCACTCTTTGACGCCTGTCCTCTTGTCCCCTTTTCAGTCGCGGAGTCGTGGCTTGACAAAATTGCCTGGTTGCGGAAATTGACGCTGCTCGACATTTCGTACCCGGCCAAGTCGCTTGACGGCGCCACGGCTGTCGGGGGCGCGCCGCAGCCGGGCGGTGCCGACGCCGAAGGTGGCCTGATGTCGACCGCGATTGATGCCGCAACGCCTGCCGAGGGGTCGGCTGCGCAGATCTCTCAGGAGGAACGTCAGGCCAAGGTCGACCACTCGGCCCATAGCATTGTCTGCCTCCTGGCGGCGCTCGGACCCAACTTAACCCATCTCTCGCTCGCCGGCCACTCGTTTTTGACGGCCGACATCCTCGCCGAGGCGATTGGCAAGCATTGCCCGAAGCTCACGCACCTTGATCTGTCGGACCTTCCGCTCTTGACTGACGATGAGACGGCAGCCTTCATTGCTGCTTGGGCGCCGGTCGGTCTCGTTGACGTCCGATTCAAGGCATGCCACGCCCTCGGTTCGGCGACGCTCAAAGCCCTTCTTGCGCTTCCAGGCGAGCTCGAGACGCTTATCATTGCTGGCTGGAAGGACTGCGACCAAGACGTCCTGCAGACAATTGGCAGCAAGAAGGGCAGCAGTCTGCGCGAGCTTGACGTCAGCTGGTGCCGTGCGTCGCGCCCTTGAGCTACGCTACATGCTGAGAGCATCGCTAACCCACGACCCGTTTCCTTCTGTAGGCAACGCGACCGACTTCACGCTCAAGGAGATCGTCGAGCAGGCGCCGGTGCTGGAAGACCTTGCCGTTTGGGGCTGCATCTCAGTCACGCGCAATCACCCGCGGCGTAAGAATCTGAAGGTATGTCAACTTCGTTGCCCAACGTCAGGGATTGCTTGGGCGTTTTGGCCATGTCCAGACGGAGCAGGCTCAAGCTTTGCTCCAGTAGCCGCAGACGGCGGGTCTGGCGGCTTATCTGTTTACGGGGTCGCTCCCCGCACAGGTCGGCAGCCGGCAGCCGGGGTCTCCCGCCCGATGGTGCGAAAAATGACTGACGCTTGCGATTTGACCTCCCATTCCGCTCGTTCGCGCGTGCTCGCGATGCTTCTCTATCTCTCGCGCTCGCGCTCGTGTAGATTGTCGGAGTCGAGTCGCACGAGTTTGGCAGCGCTGCCCTCGCCTAACCCGGGCAAGCAAGCGACGCGGCCAGGCTGGGAGACGATCTGGCAGATGACGACGTCAGCAGGTTGGCTTGGTCGTCAGAATTGCCTGCCGCTCGTGACGGGTGTCTCGTGCGAGCAGCTGATCAGCATGTACATAGGCTACGGCTCGCTAGGTCTCGCCCGGCTGGGGGCGGCGCGCGTGCTGAGCATGATGGAGTTTGGCGCATGCGCGACAGGATCGCCCGCCACGGAAACCCTGTCCCGGCTGCCGCGCGCCCTTTGCGAGCACGACTTTCCTTCTCCTCGCTTTGAGCTGCCCTCGTCAGAGAGCGGAGTAGCGGGCAGCCAAGACAGACGGACGGACGGAGGCAGGTGAGCACCTCCTGCCCTTCGGCGGACCCCGGTCTGCTGAGAGGGGGAGGGAAAGATCAGATGGCCATGGGCTAGCTAGCATGTGCTGCTGGCCTGCTGCTGTGCCGATGGCTTGGGAGCTGTTTTAAGTGGGGGCTGAACCCGGCGGGCGGGCGGCCTCGGCCCTCTGCGCTGGCTGTCGTCCAGGGAGGGGTCTCCGCAGGCAGCCGGCGGAGGTCGCTGCAGGCTGGCGCGCGCGGGCGGTCGAGCAACGAGCCGACACCGACCGCCCCCTGTCCGTCCCCTTCTCGCCTCCTCGACGACACACTCCCTTTGCCAGCAGCAACGACAAACGACTCGCCAGTAGCCTCCCTCTCGTCAGACCTCTCGCCCTCTTGCTTCGTCTTCCTGCCCGACCACTGGACGCCGTCGCCTATCCACACCGCCTGCTCGCAAGCTCGGTCGATTGTGTCCGCTCCTCCCTCTGCCAACCCCCTTACCCTCCTTCCCTGCCCTTCTTCCGGCCCGCCACGGGTCCAGCTAGCCAAGACGTCGTCCCGGACGAGCACCCTTAAGAGCATGCCGACCAACCGTCGCCGGCTGGCCGTCGGCAACTGCGTGCGTCCTCCCTACCTCGCCCACCGCTCGCTCGCTCGCTTCCTTTGTCCGCGCGCCGCGCCGCCGCTCCTTGGAGCCGGCCGCGGGCGCGGCCGCCGCGCGCGGCCCAGGGACCGCGAGGGGCGTTCGACCCCTTCCTGTGCCCGTCTTCGTTCGGCGTCAGCCTCGTTGACGAGCTCGTTTGGGATGCTCATGCAAGTATTGGTACTGAATCTGGTCTTCCTCCCGTTCCTGCAGAGCCATTGCTCCTGCGACGAGGTGAGGAACCGTCTGCGCTCGTGACCGGCCTGCGGCCTAACACCGCCCAAGCGAGCTGCGAGCTTGGGGGAACGTGGCCCGGCCGGCCGGCCGAAACCAAGTCGCGGCACCCAGGCTGACCTACTTCGCACGCCACCCTTCTCGCTTGCTTCCTTGCGCACGTCCGCTTCTCGCTCTTTTTCGCTATCTTTGCGTGTTGGGTGCCTCCTTGCAGACAATGACAAGTCTCTGGCGGACAGGCCTCAACAAGGAGCGCCTCTGGTGCGTCTGCGCGCGCGCGCGTGCCTGCGGGGCTCACCGCTCTTGTCCCCTGTGACTGACCCCGGTGACCTCCTTTCGACCCTCTTTCATCCTCCTTTTTCGTCATCGTCCCCATCCGCGCCGCTCAGTAATGCTTGCGGTCTCTACGTCCAGACGCACGGTCGGATGCGGCCGCTCGCCGCGCTCGGCGCCCGCAAGAAAGCCGAAGCCCAGGCGGCCAAGGCAAAGGGCGAGCGCGCTGCGCTTCCGGACGGCGGCGTGCGTCCTTTCGCAATCGCTGAAGTAGCGGATGGTCATTCGTGAGACTGACAGACGACAACTTTCACTCTGCGTAGGCCGTCAAGGTAAGCAAGCCGCGTCCGACGCCGGGTGCATCGTCCGTCTCGTCCTCGGTTGGCTCGCTTCCGGGGGGCGTCGCCGGCGCCGGTATCGTCCCGGCCAACGCCCGGCCCCGCGGGCGGTCGAACTCGATTTCGACGACGACTGAGTCGTCCCTACCGTCGCCGCCTAACTCGACGGCCGACCTGCCCTCGCCGCCGGCGCGGCTACCGACCGAGTCGCCGCCGCCAACAACGCTCATGTCGGCCTCGCTCGGACGGCTCGACGGCGTAGCCATGCTGAGGGCAGGTCTCTCGGCTGACGCCGACTTTGCCTCGGCCAGCGCTGCCGCGCGGGCCAAGAAGGGCCAGAAGCGGCATTCGATCTCGGGCGGATCGTCGGGTGGCTTCCCGCACCTCGCTGGGCCGGGCAACCTGATTGTGCTCAAGGCGCCGACGTCAAAGAAAAAGGCTCGCTTTGAGCAGGCCGGCCAGCCGCCTTTCAACCGGCCTGCAAATCACTCGTCTTACTCGCTCTCGGACCTGCCGCGGCCCTTGACGTCGCTCAGCGCCTCTGTTCCCGTCTCGTCGCCCATCTCGATTCGCCCGCCAGGCGGCGGCGTTATGCCTGCGGCTGGCGACGGTCTGCCGTGCTCGCGCTGTGCCGAGCTCTTGCCGCAGAGATCGACGTCGATCCCGATGTCGGAGGATCCGGTCTGCGACCGCTGCGCCGAGGTTATGGGCCACCACCACCATCTCGGCAGCCATGGCTCGCAGCAGCCACCTCGGCGGCATACTCACCAGCGCGCCTTCTCGTCTTCGTCGGTCCCTGTCCGGTCGTCGATGGCTGCCTTCAGCAGCACGTTCTCGGGCGTGCCAACACCGCTCGAGGCCTGGGACTCGGGCGACGAGGATTATGAGATTGTCACGCGGCCGTCGTCACCGGTCCAGCCGCAGCCCCGCAAGTACCAGGCTGGCTGGTCGCTCGAGGAAGAATTCTCCTTCCTTGACACGGTCGACTCGGACGATGACGCGGCGCCGCCGGCTCAGCCGACGCTTGCGGGCTGGGGTGGGCCCTTCTTCCGCAACATGCCGATGCCGCCGCCGAAACTTCCGAATGCTGTCGCCCAGCACACGGCCGCTGCTGCCAGCGCTCAGGCCGCTGCTGCTGCGGCTGCCGCCGCCGCTGCGTACCCTTCGCCGGTGTCGAGCTTCCTCGGCTACCAGAACGGACACCAACGCTCATCGACCTCGTCGCCCTCGTCGGCGTCGTCCCAGTCGCCGTTCCCCTCCAATTTGCCGACGCCAGGTGCCGACGGCCACCATGGCTCAACCGGCCTTCATCTGCCGGGCGCCGAGTACCCTGGCCCAGCGTCGCCCATCACTGAGGGCGGCAGCCAGCACTCGCTCTCTCAGCGGCGCGGACTCGGCTCAGCCAAGCTTCACTTTGGCAGCTCGCCAGCGGTCGCCGGCGCCCAGGGTTTCATCCCTGCCGGCACGCCCACGTCGAACCGGGTCGGCAAGCCCCCACCGCCCATCACGACGCTTTTCTCGCATCCGACCGGCGGCGACCTCGAGTTCCTCGTCCGGGCCGGCCCGCCGAGCCCGATCGTCTTTGGCTCGAGCACCATGCGGCGGACGCATAGCGGCACGGGCGCGAGCGTCCTCGGTCTCGGCGGCACTTCGAGCTCGCTCCACCACCACCTCCCGCATCACCACGACCTCGATGACCACCACATGTCCGGCCATGACGTCCTCATGAGCGACGAGGTCGAGATGGAGGACCTCCAGTGAGGGCGGTCGATCGACCTCTCACTCAACCTCGACGAGACGGCATCCCGCATCGCCGTCGGCCTTTCAACACTTCATCTCGCCTTTTCTTTGGGATCCTTGCCGCACACACGTCTCGCACTGCCTTGCCCTGCCCCCTTCGTAAGTCCTACGCGACCCTGCTCGCGCCTCCGCTCACGCGCTGATCACTCCCGTCTTCTTGCCGCTCGCAGACGTCAATGATGCCCTTCGCTTGCTCCGTTCAGGAGCAATGGGAGAGGCGAACCAAACGAACGAAAAGGCATCTCTCGCCTCTCTCCTCTTGCCCGACCACTAAACCCCGAGAAGACGCGCGCCCGTCGGCCCGTATAGCCGGCGCAAAGGCGCTCGCACCCAAATCCCGCCGTTCCCCGTTGTACTCCTGCTCTCGCGGACGATTTTGCCAGCGTTGCTCGTCCCTCTTCACCCTCTTACCAACTCGCGCGTCAACCTACTCTCTACTTTACTCGTATATAGATTCTCGCGCCTACTGGACGAGATCCGCTTCCTCTTCCCAACCATCGTCTTCCGAACGCTTCCCCTGTAAACTCACCCCTCGCACGCGCTTGTTGCTCCAGTCTCGCAGAAAAACACCCCTCGGACTCCATCCGAGCTGTCCTATCCAAAACGCAAGTTTTCAGTCGTCTTTTTGTGGCCTCCTGTCGAAGAAAGAGCGTCGGCCCGGGCTTGCTTCCGAATCCGGTGCCCCCCGTCGCACGGAGCCGCGCGCGCGAAGGGACGACGTCAGCCCAGCAGCAACGGCCCGGAGCGAGAGAGTCTGGCTCTGACCCTCGAACCTATACCCTCCTCCCAGCATACACCTTCCTCATACACACTCAGTCACACGATGTGCGTGCCAGGTAACTCGCCTTCGATGCGCTGAAGCTCATGATCTGCTCTCCTTCCGCAGGGCACCGATTGACACGTTTAGAAAGGCTAGCGATGACGGCGAATTCGTCCCGGGCATCCAGGGTGAGCCTTGCTTCAGCCGTCCGGCAGACGCGTCGCCTGATCTCCGAACTCGCTGACCTCTCACGGTCGGCAGACTATGCGATGATTGGGTCGCTCCGGACGGCGGCTATGATTTCCCTGACGGGTAGCATCGACTCGTTCTGCATGCCGGTCGGTCGTCCGACCTCGAGGTCCGCCGCAGCGCCCCTTGAGCGGAGCTGACATCACCTTGCTTCCGATTGTTCCCTCCTCTCGTAGTATTTCGACTCGCCAAGGTACGTTCGCTGTCGGTTGGCTGCTGCTGCTCTCGCCGAAAGCGCTGAACTGACCTCTTTCGGCGCTCGTATCGCCTGCGCGTCGCAGGTACGCGCGAGCTCGTTCCGGTCGCCCACTCCCCCAAATGTCGCGCAGGGCTGACGTCGCCCGCCGTGTGCTTCCCCTGTCTGAATCATCTCGACGCTCGGTAGCATCTTTGCCCGCATCGTCGATAAGGACAAGGTTCGAGTCATCCTCAAGAGCCCATCCAATGGCCGGGCATTTGACTGATGACGCGGCGTTCCTTGATCGCACCTCAGGGAGGCCACTTCCAGATCAAGCCGACCTCGCAATTCACGACAAAGCAGGCCTACCTTCCGTCCAGGTGAGTCGAGCTCCTTATAATAGGGAATCAAGTTCCGGCTGACGCTGAGTGTGATGCTGTAGCAATGTTCTCGCGACCAAGGTGCGGCCCAAGCGTCCTACCCCTAGAACGCTGCTCGCTGACGACCTTCATCGGGGCCCCGCTTTCTCAGTTCCTGTCGGAGGAAGGCGTCGGCTCAGTGACGGATTTACTCGTGCCCAAGTCGTCGACCAAGCCCGGCAAGACGTACCTGCCCTGGCTCGTCCGCCGAGTCGAGGTTATTCGCGGCAAGCTCAACTTCCGCGTCGAGTGCATGCCCGGCTTCAACTACTGCCGTGACAAGCACACAACCGAGGTGCGCTGCGCGCCCTGACGCCTCACACGCGCTATCGCCGCCAGAATCTGATCACTCATACGTGCCTCGCCGCCCTAGTTCGTCCGCGACGATTCGCAAGTCGCCTCGAAGGAGTTCGGAAAGCAAAAGGTTCTCTTTACGAGCCCCGACATCAACATCGACGTCCGCGTCGTCACCTCGGGTGAGGACCTCTATGCTGTCACCGGCGAGGACGAGATTCGCAGCGAGGGCTGCGAGAAGAAGATGAACGGCGACAACGAGGTTACGACCGGCGCCGGTCCGATCATTGACTGGAAGGAGCTCGACCTGACGGGTCAGGGCCACCTAAGCACCGGCGCGTACGCGGAGTTCGAGGTGCATCTCTCACCCGAGTGATTTATCTGCGCGTCATTGGCTGAAACGAGTGCCCCATCCGTCCGCGCGTCCGAAGCTCCGCGAGGGCGAGGTCGTCGACTTCATCCTGCGCCAGGTGCCCAAGGACGGCTTTAAGCGGTCGGCCGCCAACCGGGCGACTGAGGCGACCAAGGAGATGGCTGAGCAGCTAGGCGTCGACCTCTCAACTCTCGCCAAGGGCGTCTCCAAGATCCGGTCGGACGAGGACCCGATCCTCAGCGCCAAGCTCGTTGAGTCTTTGATCGACCAGACCAACATGTACTGGCTCAAGTGGATCTCCAAGTGCACGTACAAGGGCCGCTGGCGCGAGGCCGTCCACCGTCAGGCGCTCACTCTCAAGATGCTTGTCTACGAGGAAACGGGTGCCATCATCGCCGCGCCGACCTTTTCGCTCCCGGAGCACATTGGCGGCACCCGCAATTGGGACTACCGATTCACCTGGATTCGCGATTCTTCCTTCACGCTCTACGCGCTAATCCGGCTCGGCTACACGGCGGAAGCCAGTGCGTCCATGTTGTGTCTCTGCTCGCTCCCTCAGGCCATCGCGCTCATCGCGCCCGCCTCGCCGCCAACTAGATGCGTTCATGGAGTTCATTCAGCAACGTCTCTTCGAGCGCAACTCAGACGGCTCGCTCCAGATCATGTACACCATCCATGGCGGTAAGGAGGCGATCGAGGAGGAGCTCACGCACCTCGCCGGTCACAAGGACAGCCGACCAGTCCGCATCGGCAATGGTGCCGTTGACCACCTACAGCTCGACATCTACGGCGAGCTCATGGACTCGATCTACCTCGCTCAGAGTGCGTTCTCAGACATTCGCCTGGGAGTTTATTGTGTCCGCCTGGACGCTACTGATGTCCGTCGTCTGCGCTCGTTCCACAGAGTTCTCGAAGCCATTGTCGTGGGACATGTGGGTTGCTGTTCGTGAGATGGTCGACTACGTTTGCGCCAACTGGAATCAGCCCGACCTCTCCATCTGGGAGGTTCGCAACCAGCAAAAGGTAAGTCGCATCTGACTACCTGTCGACAAAAATTCTGCGTTTTGACCTCACTCTCGTCCGTCGTCGTCAGCACTTCCTCTACTCCAAGATTATGCTCTGGGTCGCCGTCGACCGCGGCCTGCGTCTCGCCGACAAGCGGTCGCTGCCTCTCAAGCAGCGCGATAAGTGGCTCGCCACCCGCGATGAGATCTACGAGGAGGTGATGACGCGAGGTGCGGGCTCCAAAACCTCTTTCCTGTGTCATTAGAGGTGCTGACATCCTCTTCCTTCGAAGGCTGGAATAAGGAGGAGAAGTTCTTTGCCCAGGCCTACGAAAGCCTCGATGTCCTCGATTCGGCCGTCCTCATCATGCCGCTCACGTTCTTCATGAGCGCCGCTGACCCGCGCTTCCGGAGCACGCTCGACCGCATCCTGCGGACGCCCGAGAAGGGTGGCCTCACCACCAACAACCTCGTCTTCCGGTACGACACCTCTAAGGTCGAGGACGGCGTCGGCGGAGCCGAGGGCGCCTTCACGCTCTGCACGCTCTGGGCCGTCGAGGCAGTCGCGCGCGCTGGCGCCTATGACCCATCACTGCTGCCGAAGGCGACTGCCATGTTTGAGGGTGCGTCGTACATTCGACCGCCCGCCGAATGAAGACGTCACTGATCCATTTCCCGCCCGGCCTCTTCCTCCAGACCTCCTCGGCTATGGAAACCACGTCGGCCTTTTCTCCGAGGAGATCTCTCGCGGCGGAGAGGGACTCGGCAACACGCCCCAGGGCTTCTCTGCCGTCACGCTTATCTCGACGGCGTAGGTCTCGAACCGCTGTTTGGATTGCCGAAAAGCGCGATCGCTGACCGTCCTTATCCCTTTCTCCAGTTACAACCTCGACCGCACTCTCTCCGGCGGTCACTTCTGAGACCTGCCAGCGACTGGATCGCACGCGGTCGATAACTCGCACTGCCCCTATTTGACAGCCTGTACCCCTCAGCCGGCCCTTGGCATTGCCAATTTCTCTCCATCTAAAGCTGTATCGATGACTCTCACGCACCTCACATATGACTTTCCCAGCTGAGCAAAGCATGTGTAGCATCATTCGTCGCTCTTGCTAGGCCATTCGTCTGTTATCGCGCCGCTCACCATCTCCATCGCCCGACCCATCGGTGCGCTGGCCCCTCCAAACGCGGGCAGGCCGCTCTGCAGCGCCCGCCTGACTGCCCGGGCCCGTCCGACCCTGCGCCCAAGCGAGAGGGTTCAATCCCGGCGGCTGGACCGGTAACGTCACCTCCCGTAGATCGCCGGGCCGCCGCCGCACATCGCCCGGTGGGAAGGCTCCGGGAACAACACCAGGCGCCATAGCGCTCGGACCTGCTACGGGCGTGCCGCCAAAGAAGGGCGTCGGCAGGCCTCGCGTAAGAGCAGGAAAGGCGACATCAGCTTGACCTGGGATGGGTCGGCTAGACGGCGGTGGGTCAAGTGCTCTGAATCGCGACGTGTCTGGCCGAGTGGGTAGCGTGGGGTGTCGGGGCGTTGGAGCCAGCTTTCCGGCCTGCCGATCCTCCTCTCGCTCGCGCGTCGTTTCAGCAGCAGTCTTGGACAAATTGAGCACCAATGCGCCGGTGTGCCAGCCTGAAGCAGCAGCGGCGAAAACAAAGTGGTCGGCCTGGTCGTTCGAGCCAAAAGAGACCTCGGTCGGGTGCGACACCTGTGCCGTCTGGCCAAGGCCGAGCGCGCCGGACGAATACGAGCCCCAGGTAAAGAGTTTGCCGTCGGCGGTGAGCGCGCCAAAGTGGTAGTCGCCTGTAGGCGTTTGAGCACCGTCAGATATCGAAGGATAGACGAACAGCGAGGCGCTCACGTACCTACGACGATCTTGATCACGCCTTTGCCCTGGAGGTCCTGGATGATCTCGGGAGTTGCCCCTCGCTCGCCCTGATTCTCGCGCCGGTGCAGATCAGTCTTGCTCCCCTTGAGCACTACCGACGACGCAAAATCGTCCTTGATCGACCCGGGCGAGTAGGCGAAGAAGGTCTCAAAATGAGCCGAGATGTGCGTGATGTGGTACTGCGGTGACTGCGCTTGAAGCGGGTGCCTGAAGTCGGTGTGCTTATGAAAGAGACGAGGCATTAGTGATCATAAGAGCGAAGACAAGGGGCTGATCGGTCACTCACGAGCTCCCAGAAGCGGGTCGCGCTCTCTCCGGGTCGGTGGCCGACCTCGCTCTCGCTGCTGCCCACCCAGCAGGTCCAGACCTTGCCCTCATCATCGAGCGCGACGACAAAGCCGTCACCACATGCAATCTTGACCGCCTTGATGCTGCTTTCCGTTGATTGGTCGCCAAGATGCCGGGGCTCGCTAAAACTGTCAATGAGCGGCGGCAGTGTGTACGGCTGCACGGCCTCGACCGCAAACTCAACGTCGATCTCGGTCTCTCCTGGCTCACGGCCTGCGAGGGCGGCAGTCCACTTGGCGGACGAGCGCTCATCCTCGGTGAGAGGCTCGAAGGACGGCCACCATACGGCTATGGTGCCGGATGAGCTCAATACGGCTGAGTGACCCCAGCCGGCCTCGAGCTGTGCAATGGATGGGCTGTGGGCCATGAATAGTGATCAGCGATAAGTGACCCGGTCGGGGAAGCAAATGTACATCAAAGACTAACAGGATGGATGCCTTCTCACGTTTCCACGCTTTTCCCCAACCGGTCAGCTCCCAGACGCTGCCCTCCTCGTCGAGGATGAGGACATGGCGCCGGCCGCAGCTGACCGACCGCGCGCGCGCAGGCAGGACGACGTGCCGCGGCTCAGGAGCCACCGCGCCTGCCGTCTGCCAATTTGGCCGAGAACGACTGAGGAAGGCATTGCCGTCGAGGGTGCCTGCGTAACGGTCGTGGAGCGCTTCAGATTAGCTTCGTATTGAGGTTGCTTAACGCGGACGTCGCATCCGGCGGCGCGCAGCCCAGAGCAGTAAGACTGACCCCAAACCCAGATGCCACCGGCTGTATCGAGGCCGACGAAGCCATATCCGCTAGCGTGCAGATCGACGATTCCTACTCCAGCATCGAGAGGTAGTCTGACGGGCTGATTGACACCCTCGTAGTTCGCGTGGAAGGTTTGGAAGGCCGGGTGATCGCGACGGATGCCGAGCCGACCGTTTGACGAGGCTCTGCGGACGAACGGTGACAGTCCGCATGTTTCAACGACGACCCCACTATGATTGGAAGGAAAGAAACTTTCACACACCCCCATACGTAGACGTCCTGAGGCGGTTGCAAACCAGAGTCGCCGATCAGCAGACGTCCCGCCAAGCGAGGCTCGGTTGGACGTACCGGGCGCCGGAGCCGGCCGTAGAGCTCCTTCCAGCCGTCCTTGCGTGCCGTCACACCGTCGGGCACATTGAAATCCTCGCGAATCCGCCGCCTCCAGAGAGTGTTGCTGTAATGAGAGTAGTGAGTATATGACCTTTCGGCTGCAAGATGTGGAAGAGGCGGGTCAGGCGTCAAGCGAGGCACACGCACTCAGAGCAGACGGCCCGCAGGTGCTTATTGGCCTGGCTGAGATTGAGAAGCGACGACAGGGTGAGGAAAGGCGCAATCGCATCGAGGATGATCTCATCAGGCAGAGTGTCGAGCATTTTGAGCGTGCGATGGGATGGGTGGTGGCAGGAGTCGGCTAGTCGAAGCGAGCTTTGTGCCGGTGGCTCGTTCTGCTGCGCCGGCGGTCGCCGTCATCACATCGCCTGCGCCATGCGTACGCCGCCCACTGCCAGCAGAATCAAACGGGCGGCAAGGCATGATAATTCGTGCTTTTCGAGGCGTTGGAGGCTGAATATACGCTATCGAGCATGAAAAGCATGACATCACCCCTCGGACAGAGGGCACAGCCGTCAAAAGTTTCGCTCTGATCAGTACTCTCTGCCGAGGAAGCCAAATTCGGTTAAGTCAGCTAAGCGTCACCGAAGGTCCAGTAGAGGGAGCTGTACCTGAAGTCCGTGTGTCCGGTAGAGCGTGCGTGAGCGGTCGCCCCTTTTTCGCCCTTGAGCCCCTCGCCGCAGACGCCGCATCGGAGGTCAAATGTCGCCGTGTCTGTATAGTAATGCCGGGTTTTGAGCTTGGCAGCGAGAAGCGCCGTCGCCTGCAGGATCAACTCGTTGCTGACGGCAAACACTGTCTCACAAAACTCTGGATTGTCGAGCGTCGGTGTTGGCGAGAGGAGACACGAGTCGTAGTGAATGCCCGAATACACGAGTACGCAGCGATTGGCGTAGCCCGAGCCCTGGCCGAAGTGGTCGATCCTACCGGAGGCGACCTCGACCGAAGCGATCTCCGTTTCATAGTGAGCGGCAAAGATCGAGAGCTCTGTGAGGAGGACGAAAGAGCTCAGTATCCGGTAGCGGGCTAACGTTTGGCGAGCTGCTCACCGATGGCGCCGCCCCAGGTCTTCGAGTCCTCGATGCGATGAACATAATCGTCGGGCTCGCGTTCGAGAAAGACGGCTGAGTAGGTCTCAGGATCGGCCTTGATTGCAGCTGAGACGACTGCCGTGAGAACGTCCCGAAAGAGGCGCTGGTCAGATCGAAAATCTAGGTATTCCCGAGAGTCACTCTCAAACACACCTCTCCGCAACTTCTGGGCCGCTGCGATGCCGCCCTCAAAGACAGATGCAACGGCTGAGAACAAGCAGGAGTTGTCGTCCCTGCCCATGAAGCGCGGTTGTCAGCATCCTCCAATCAGGCGACAGATCACGGGTCTCACGGAACAACGTTGAGGACGAGGTAGCTGCCGTCGACCTCCACGAAGGCGCCCTCGCCACTGCGCGACGACGTAGCGGGCTGCGCTGGCGCTTGTGGTGACGGCTTGGAGCGGGATGGGGCAGGCGTAGGCGGCAGTGTCGGCCTAGCTATCGAAGCTGGCTCTGTGCTGCTCTTTGTCGGCGGAGAGAGCGCGTTCGGCGTCGGAGTGTTGGACACGAGCGAAGAACCACTTGATGACGAGGTCGAGGCCGAGACGATGAGCTGCTCGTTGCGGCCGAGGCTGAAGCTTGCCAAAGGCTGAGCGAGCGACGTCCAAAGGAGGGGCTTCGGCGGGTAGCCTGACTTGACTACACGATTTTGAAGTGAGCGATGGGAATCAGGAACCTATGAAGACCGCAGTGAGAGACGACTGGGCCGAGCTGAAAGACGAACCATCGAGCCCGTCGGAGGGGAGACCCGTGGCGGACGCAAGCGCCTGCAGGAGCGCCTCGACGTTGGCGCCTTCGTCGATCGAGATAGAGCTAACGCCTTGCGGATGTCGTACGCGTAGAGGAAGCATACTCTTTAAGAAAGCAGGAATGGGGAAGTCTGGATGAAAGAGAGATGCCGATCTTACTGTCAATCAGGCTGCTGGCGGGCTCGAGCTCTCAAACACGCCACGGCTGCGCGACATCCCGGCCCCTTTCAGCTTGCATGTGCTGGCCTCCCTCCGACCTTCCGCTCTTGCTTCCAACGCCACTCTGATAGCCATCATAATCAGGCGGATCCGCCGGAATTCTCGGTGCCTGTGAGCTTTCGAGTCGATCAAGCGAAACCGTCTGGGCGATTCTCTTCTAGACGTTTGACCTTCTTCCATTGTCTGCCTTCACCCCGCGCTCATAATGATGTCTTGCTCCTTTGCGCCTTCGCCCAGCTGCACCCAAGCTGACAAGAGCAGCGCTCCGAAGAAGAAACAATGACCGTCTCCAAGGGCGGCGTCCGTCTTCTCACTGAAGCCGAGCCGGAAACGCAGAGGGCAACCTATTGCAAACGAGAGGCCAGATCTCGCCTGGGCCGCCCGTTAATTCAAGCTAGTGCCCTCTCGTGCGTCTCACTTTGAGGCTCGAAGCGTTCCACATTACTGACACTGACCCTCAAAGAAATCTCGCCCTCAAAGTGCTCTTCCTCCGCAAAGCAACGGCGACCACAACGGCCAATGTGTGCGGCACCATCAGCGCTGTGGCCCTACTGCTCTCGGCTTCGAACCTTCCCGCTTGATTTGCTCCGTACAAGAGTCACGTCTTGGTCGCCTGTCTGACGCCGCCAGAAAAGCAGTCGCGGGTCAAGTAGTACTTCTCGGCCATCTCGCTTTCTACGCCGATTCCAACAGCAACCTCCAAAACATTGTCCGGCAGCTAAACGTAAATCTTGTCACGGAGGCGACTCTCGCCGCCTTCTCTCTCGACCGACTTCAGCCTTCCTTCAATAGCCGACCTTCCTTTGCCCTTGCGGACCGGCCGCAGACGCCCGACAGCAGCTCAGCGCATTTCACGGCCCGGACAGTGTTCGACAAGCCTGACCATATTTGCGCTAGGCCTAAACGCAACGTCCAGGGTCCAAAGCCGGTCGATTGGCGTCCCGTTCTATCAGTCGACGAGGTCATCGTTTGTCCAGACTTCCCCCATTCCAAGCTGTACGGCGCAGTCGAGTGGCTGCCTTGGTCGTCGGTCGACACTCGGTCGATACGCTTGCCAAACACTAGCTTGCCGTTAATTCCGTCGGACTTAACGACCAAGCTTGTAGGCAAGTGAAACGACATGCTCATTAATCGAGCAGTGAGCGGGTCGACCCTATGCCTCCTCGCACGCTCGACCGACGTCCCAGCCAAGGCGGAAGCTTTTTAAATCTGCTACATCGACCCGCCGCTGCCCTCAATCCCGCACCTCAAGCTGGACCGCTCATTGTACTTTCAGCCGTCGATGCACAAGAAGATCTCGCACCGCCATGAGCGTCTGCAGACTTGCGAGGCGGACATGAAACGCCGCTTCTTGACCGCCAGAAACCGTGCATCTGCCCACAATCTTCAGCTGCATCTCATTGGCCAGAAGGTCCACAGGTGACGTTCACCATTCATCTTCTACACTTTCAAGAACGCTTAGACCCTCATCTCCCAGAGAAAAGCCGGCCGCATTGACCAAGGGCTCTCGTCTGCCAGCGACATTGGCGATCAGCTCGCAGCAGAAGCGCCTGGTTGCAGTCTTCACTCACCGCTCGCTCAACTTGTCTGACGCTGTGCGCTACATCATCGTAGATGTCCCAGCTTGCCTGCGCAATCAGCGCCCGGAAAGCGAGCTCGGACAACCACCATCCTCGTCATCGCAGCCGCCCTTTAGCCGTCGAACGCCGGTGACCGGTCGCTTGACGAAATCGTCCTTGACGATCTTGTGCCGGAGCGACTGCAGCGCATCAAGGTCGAGCCAGAGGGGCAGGTCTTCCGACTCGCCTTTGCGGCTTAGCAGTCGTCGCCATAGACAGCGCCTGGCCACTCTGACTCGCCCGAGATTAAATCAGAGATCGTCTCGGCGACGGGCTCTCATGCCGCTCACATAAAGGAACAGTCTGAATGGCCAGCATCCGTTTCGTCAAAGCCTCCTCCTTGAAGCTTGAACCCCAGCCGTTCCCGTTTACTGGACGCGCAGCGCTTCTCCCTGACGCCTTACCTGGCCCTTCGCCCTCTTCGCCAAGACCGCCGGCCGCCAGACTGCCTCTGAGTCGGGTTGCACGACGCCGGCCTCGCCTCGCCGGCCGCGTACACTACACTCTCGTGCTTCGTTAGCAACGAGGGTCGGACGGTCAACGCTGCAGCGCCTCGTCGCCCGATCACCCCCACCGCTGCCGGAAGAATCACTTCTCAACCGAACGTATCCGAGCCATTTCGACCCTCCCTCCGCGCCGACCGCCATCCCTTCGCACGCGCGCGGGCGCTGTCGCCGCCTGGAGACGTTAGCGGCGCCGAATCGAGGCGACCGGCGCCCGCTGCCGACGCAAACGAGACCAAGTCGGCCTCCTACGGCGCCGTCGGTCGACACGCCGACAAGATCTGACCGGATCGACCTCCTTCGACGCCTCCATGGCCGGGCGTTGACGACGAGACCGCACAAGACCTCCTCGGCGGTGACGCAACCCAAGGGTTAGATTCGACGGACATGACCGGCCGACAAACACCTGAAACGCCAACGCCTCGCGACCAACAAGCTCGGCCGCGGCCCCAGCAAAGGCCCCGATCCGCATCCGAGAAGGATATGGTCCGGGCGCAGCCCTCTGCTTGCTGGCAAAGCCGCTTCGACCGCAGCCAGCCCGTCTTCCTCAAGAAAGCGGGAAGGTCGAGCGACGACCTGCCCAAGCTGATAGCGTCGGGTCTGCCGGAGATCCTTCCCTTCCTCTCTCTCATCTGTTCCCGCTTGCCGACGGATGCCTCGTTCCGATCAGCGGTCGTTTTTCCAGCTTGCTCTTTCCTGTGCGTTTCAGCCTTGCCGGGGGCCGGCGCTGCTTCCGAGGGTTGTTGCCTCCTTTCTTCTCGCTGGGCTCCAGGCCTCTCCGGTGCGAGGCGAGCGGCGATCCTGTCTCGGCGCGCGCCGGCCCTGCGCCATCACGCGTCAGCCTCGCGCTCCAAACTTACAAACGACGACGTCGGTGTTCGGTAAGACGGTGGAGAGCTAGAGACGTGTCGGAGCTTTGGCGACCTAGGGGTCGCTCACGTCCGGGCCTCTCATAGGTACAACCTCATTTCTTCCCTCGCTGCAACGAGGCGTCGTTAAGAAGGTGGCGGCCTGGTACGCCTCGAGCGTTGTCTCTACCCAGAAGAGCGGTCCGTGAAGGGGAGGGGATCAAGAGAACGGCGCTCGGCCGAGGCCCCCGGATGGTTCGAGGCCCGGCAGGGTTCCAGCCATGTGAGCCCCTGGGCGCCAAACAGCTCGTGCCGGGCTCGACCGACCAGCAGGCGCTCTCGACGCTCCCCGGCGAGAAGGGCGAGAGGAGCGGGCTCGGGAGTCGGGAGGAGAGCGAACGACAGAGCAGAGGTCCAAGGTCGTGCAGAACCACCATCCGACCCTGACACGACAGGACGAGCGACCCCTCTCTTGCGTTCCTGCCTCCGACACCCCTTGCCAGCACAACGCGTTTCTCGCCACGCGCACGCGGACCTCTTTACCTCAGCCAAACCCGCACCAGGGCCTCGGCCGTTGCCTCCCTTCTCCCTCCCTTGATGGCTCCGTCCGTCGACCCGGCTAGCCCGCCGCTCGCCAACGGACGGGAGGAGACCGAGCAGCAGGAGGAGCAGAAGGAGCGGGCATCGTCGCCTGTCCGACGACAACCCTCGCCGCCTATTCCATCCCCTAGCCCTCAGCAGCCGGCACCTCCAACGCCGCCAGAAGCAGAAGCAGCGGCAGCAGCACCAGCACCAGCAGAGCCTGCGTCGACAACAACCACCGCGTCGTCGACCACGTCGCCGCCGCCGGCCCCAGCTTCATCGTCCGGCACCCAGTCACCCGGCGCCGTCGCCTTTGCCCTGCCTTCAGCCGAGCAGGCCACTTCCGCTCCCAAGAGCACAGTCACCCTACAAGTCCCGACCCCTGCCCTTGCCGTCGACTCCGCCGCTGCCAGCCAGCCGCCGACGCCGCTGTACTCGCCCTCACCAAAGGGCATTCTAAAGCGCCGCCGGGCGACCGCTCCCGAGCAGCACCAGACGTCGGACGACCCATCCGTCTACATGGAGGGCAAACGTCTCCGGTTCCGGAGCATGGGCGACCTCGGCCCGCCATCTGCGCCGCTCTCGCCTCGGTCGGGCGGCCGGATAGTCGCTGATCGCAGGCGGTCGTCGACACTTGTGAGCTCGGCCGCAAACGAAGGGGTCGAGCGGACGGCCGAAGAGGAGGAGGAGCAGGACGAGCTCGGCACGTTGCCCTCCGACCCGAAACGGGCTAGCAAGCTCGTCGACATAAACCAGGGCGAAGAGCTGCGTGAATCGGTCGAGCGACTCGAGCGCTTCTGCGAGGCCTCGGTTGAAGTGCGTCCTCTTTCTTGATGAAGGAAGAAACAAGCTACCTTCTCGCTTCTGCCAGCTCAGTCGCTGACGGCGTCGTTCCCGTCTTCCTGCTACTCGTCTGCCTAGTGGTCGATGAGCCTTGAGGAGCAGGGCAACCCGGCCGCGACGCCGGCCACCGCTCGGATGACACGCAAGCACTCAGCCGTCGGCAGTCCTATGTCGTCACCTCGAGCAAAGCCCGCCCAGCCCCGGCCATTCGGTGGGATGCCACCCCTGCCAGCGAGCTTCACCGCTGGTCGAGGATCCATCGCCCTCTCGCCAAAATCGGCCGCCAGCCAGCCTGTCATGCCTGGGATGCCCCACCGCGCTCAGTCAGATCCGCACGCGAAGGCCGCCTTCCCATACACCGACGCCCGCCGGCAGTCACTCCCCGAGAAGCTACACAGCGCAGCTGCGTCGCTCGTCGTCATGGCCTGTCAGCCCCAGTCGCGGTCGAAATCGTTTTCGCATGGCCGCAACTCGATCTCGGCCTCGTCCAACGTGCTGCCGCCCCTGTCGGCCCCGCCGTCGCCACCACGGACGACAGCTGCTGCGCAGGCGGATGGCCGAAGGCCTTCAATGGCGCCCAAGCTGCCGTCGTTCCAGGACGTTGTCAGCAACGATGGCAAGGGTCCAGCGCCAACAAGCCATGCCAATGAGCTCCTCGACAGGCTCCGCCGGGCCTCGCAACCGGCAGGTGGCCATGCAGCTGCGGCGGCAGCGGCCACTGCTATCACTGAAGCGGCTGGCTCAAGCGCCTCAACCTTGCCGGCACTCCCAGCGGCGGCGAGCAACCGACCTTCGGCAGCCGACGGCTCAGGCCAGCAGGCGCCGCTGAGCGCGCGCAATCTCGTCCAGACTTACTCGACCGTCCTGCGCGATCGGATCCAGAGCTGGGAGGGGCTTGAGAACCTCGTCAAGGATGCCGAAGCCGTTGCGGACGACTGGGAGGAGACGGGCATGCACAAAGTTGAGTCGGCCTACGGCACGCCGCCGCCACAATCGCATCCGGCGTATCAGCAGCAGCAACAGCCTCTCATGCATCGGCAGCAGCAATATGCATACCGCTACCAAAATAGACCCTCCGCATGAGGATGATCGTTCATGCTCTCCTTCCTCAGCCATCCACGGACGCTCATTTCCCTTACCTCACCGACATTTCGCCCCGTCACTCCCTGCCACCATTTCACGCCTGTCTCATTTCTACCTGTAGCACTTGCGTCGCTCCCCTGCCCTGTCGGCCTCAATCCCCGAGCTGTATTTTTCTCGCCAAGTTGCTGCTTCCGCTGCCGCACGCTTTGCATGCACACGCCTGCCCTACGCCCTCTCCCCACTTGCGCCGCCCGCCAGCCACATCTAATGCACCTTCATTAAAACCACATGCGTGCGAAGCTCTTCCTAGGTCCAGCGTGACCTGATCTGATCTGACACCTCGTACGATGGGTAGCGACAGCATAGCACATCTATGGACTATAGGCTGACGGCTTGATGTCTAAAAGAGCAGCATCATCTTGCGATGCTTGACTGTCCGCCGGCTCGAGCTCGTCAATCTTGAGCGCAACGAGACGCCGGGTAAGGATGTTGAAGATGCTGCCGAAGAAGAGGGCGAGCAATGTTGAGGTCATTATGATGACGTTGTATGGCATAGAGAAGTCGGGCGTCGGCAGATCGACGAGAACGTTGGCCGTGTGGATGCGCCTCGGCAGGGCTGGATCGAGCGGAAAGAGGACGGCGGCGCAGAGCTCGAAGCCGCGCGAGGCGTCCGGCGGGTGCTCGCCGTATTCGAGAAATTGCTTTAGAAATGGCGAGAGGATATGCGTCGTGCTGTTGGCCGGGAGAACGAGGTGCGAGAGCAGCGTCGTCGGGCGCGTGTGCGGGATCGACGCCTCGTATGAGATGGACGGAATAACGTCGTCTAGGAAGATGAATGACTGTCAGCGCGCGTCGCGAGGAGCAAGAGGTGAAATTGCAGCGCACCTCGCTCAAGCCCGTTGACAGTAATCTTCCGCTCGCTCAGCCAACCCCCGATCCACCACGGCCACTCCTCCATGAGAACGACCTCGGATGGCGCCAACGCGTTGTTTGTGATGACGAGCTCAAAGGCTCCCTCAGTCTGATCGGCACCGAGAACGGTCCGACGGGCGAGCAATGGCAAAGGTTCGTATGACCGAGCTGCAGAGTCCAGCGAGTGTCAATCAATGGACGATAGGCTTTGAAGCAGCATTCAAAGGAACTCACGGAAGGCAAAGGGGCCCGAGTCGCCATACGAGAGCGTAAAGTCAAACTTGGGATCTGCAATGAGATTATCGTGAGACGTCAACAACGCACTCACCAAACAAAGTTCTGAACGAGCTGCTTGGCAGACGTACCAGATTTAAGATCCCAGGTGACAACATTGCCTTCTGTCGCACGCTCCGACGACGAGCGCAGTTGCCACCGACCTGCACCGTCGCCCCCGCTTGGCAGCGCGAGGCTGAGCGTCGACGACTGCGCGGGCGGAAACGGTTTCGGCATGACGGTCTGAAAAAGCTTTTCGATAGACAGATCTGACGATACCACCCGCCAAGAGGCCAGTCAGCCAGAAGAAGAGCAGGCGAGCCCATACGAGGAACGCACCTCGGACGTCAGCGCCCTGCTTCCGGCCGACAAGGTCCCAGACAACCTCGAACGACAGCTCAATGCGAACGTCTTCCGATGAGCCTTCAGCGCGCCAGACGCGGACCTTCATCGAGCTCCAATGGCCAGCTAGGACACGGTGGCTCTTGAGCAGGCCAGAGAGGCCAGACTTGCCCTTTGAAGGCAGGAGCTTGAGGAAGGGAGTCAGATTCTCCGTGCAGAGACCCGATGGGGGCGAAGTCGTGTGGTAGGGTAGCGGCTCTACGCGTGGGAGAAGCAGATGTCAGAAGGGCCTATGCACTACAGGAAAGGAGAGCAGCGAACCGGTCGCCGAGACGAGATGCGGGATGTATGGCCGTGTCGTAAAGGTATTCGTGAGGGACTGGCCCAGCGAGGCGCAGAAGAGGCCCGATAGCGCGTGCGTCAGGGCCTGATGCCGCTCATCTGAACTGTAAGAAGGCGGACCGTCCGATCAGATGTCAGCCTGGGCTCCCTGGGTTATAGCGACGGTCAACGGCGAACGATATGCACTTGAGGGCATGGCCCATCGCGGCCCACATCTCGGCCCCGGACCCGCCGGTCTCGATCTGCGGATAGCCCCAGCGGGCATGCTGCCACGTCCCAGCCGTCAGAGAGAGCTCAAAGGAGTCGGCCTGATGGCTTTGGAGGATCGCGAGCAGCGACGATGGCGCCAGCGTCTCGTGAGCTGCTTGTGGGCAAGGTAGCCAGATGCGCAGGCGACACGGTTCTCCGTCAGCGGCCTCGTCGGAGCAGAGAACCAGCGGACGGGCCGGGACACGCACAGGGCAGAGCCTCTACGCTCGTTGCGTTGATCGAGAACGAAAAAAAGGCGTCGACCTTGCCATCGGCAAGCGGGCGGATCGTCAGCGACTCGGCAAAGGTCGAGGTTGCGCCGACGACAAAGGTCCCGGAGACGGAAACCGTTAGGAGAGCGACCAGGCCGAGAGGCAGCATGCCAGATGGCGCGGAGACGAGACCGAGCACAAGTGCTGAAGTTCGTGTAGTACTGGCCACCGAGGTCGAGCTGCAGAGGGACGCGTGGTGCGTTGAGATGTTGTCGTCGTATCGGGCCAGCCTGTCCTCGCTGCTATGGCTCTCGTTCGTTTGTGCGCCGTTGCCCTCTGAACCACATCCCCATTCGTGCCGCTCCACGCCCTTCTCTCTCGCCCGCACAAACCTTTCGCGGTCACTGGTTAGCAGAGATGCTCGCTTTCTCCCGCCCTCCGGCCTCCCGGCTGCCGAGCCTCTTCCGGGCGACCTCGAGCGCGATCAACTCTGCCGGCGCGAGCCTGTCGTCAACCGAGCCGTCGGCGGCGGGCTCCTCCTCCGCACCCTCGTCTTCGACACCGCGCTCGCCGAGGCCTCGCAGGCCATCAAACGTCCCTCAAATCGAGGTCGACTACTCGCGGCCACACGTCGATCTTGTCGCCCAGTGCGTTTCGCGCCTGTGGATGCGATTGGCCTTGAAGGCCCGCTAACCGCCTTCTTCCGGCCCGTGTCACCTTCCGTCCCGCTTCCCGACCTATCTCATTCGCTCGCCCGCGCCAATTCATCTGGTCTTGTCTTCCAGGCCCGACCCAATATCAAATCTGCGACCGATCCTTTACCAGCAGACTAACACGCCGCCCGCACCGCGTAATCCGGCCTTTCCGCCGCGCAAGCAGCCGGTCCCGCGGCCGTCGCATCATTCGCCTCGGTCCGAGACGAGCCTAACACTCGCCGAATTCCAGCACGGGCCCCGACGGGCGCCGGAAGAAGTCTTCTATCGCAAGGACGAGTTTCCGCGCCAGGGTGATGAGACGGAGAAGACGAAGGAGTACCGAGTCGTGCGCGAGGCACTCGACGAGTACAACCAAGCCTTCTGGGTGCGTTAGCTTGGGTCTAAGCGTCTACGGTACCGTAGGGATGGCCTCCTAAATACCTGCCAACTGCGCTTTCTCGCTTCAGGCTTCCAATAACACGCGCTATCATTTGGGTCTCAACGCCGAGCTAGCAAAGCTCTCGCCGTCAGACCCACCGACGCATGCCGACGACGAGGCGCGCATCCAGTGCGTCGACGCCTGGAACGCGCGCTGGATCGAGCAGGAGGGCGTTCGTCAGCGAAAGTGGATGAAGGAGTGGTGGGGCGGCCAGATTGGCGTTCTCAAGGCTTGGTGGGCCATGATGCGCGAGGCGCCGAAATGATGATGGCTAGCTGTCAGTCTACGCGCCGCGGCGGTCGATGCGCGACGCAAGGTGCAAGGGCTCATGTGGCGCTCCACATGGATCGGCAGGCTCATGAGATTCGTCAGATCTTATGCGGGAATTGGAGGAGCGGGACAAGATGGAAGAGAAGAGGAGAGTGAGTAGCTTAGAGCCGGAGGGGACTGATGTTCCGGCGGTGTCGCTTGAGAAGCCGTAGCCGACGGTAGCAGGCTGGCTCACCGAGTGTTCTCTCGAGCTGCTCGAGCACCGGACCCTGCATGTCGAGCAGCGCAGCGTCCTCATCAGGTGACCAGACGTGGCCGTCCTCGAGCGGAAGCGAGGCAAAGAGGATACGCTCAGCCGCGCCGAATTCCGGGTAAACCGCCTGGAGGAAGGGCGTGCAACGCCGCCGGTCGACCGCATACTTCGTTTCCATACCGATCGCCCACGCGATCACCTGCTCCTTCGGCGAGATGGTACGAGGCGCGGGTGTCGTTGATGCAGTGGTTTCGGTTCGGCCAGCTGAGTGGAGTGAAGAGAGGTTCGACTGAGCGTCAGCGCGAGTGCGGCCACCGCATCGAGATGCAAGCTCGGCGACTGACAGAGGCGCGGCTTCTTGGATGCAGGCCCGCTGAGGTCGAAATGCGGGACGTGTCCAATGCCAGGGAGGTCGAGCGACTTGCGTGGCAGCGGTCGCGATAGCCGGCGCTTCTCGCGAGCAAGCGGCGTGGGCTGCTCGGCAGGACCGTTCGGCTCCTGAACGGCGTCGTCCACCTGTGGTTGAGTTATTCGGGCGTGCGCAGCTTCGACTGGCACGGGCACCTCACCAGTCGGCGTTGTCTCGCGCGATGACCGGGCTGGAGGCGGTGGCGAGGGAGATCGGGTCCTGGGGCGACCAGCAGGTGTAGCCTGCGCTGACTGCGGAATGGATGCAACGGGGGCGTGAAGGTCGTCCTCATCACTAGACTCATCCGAAATGGTGGGCTCGGCGACGTGCTCCATGAGAGCCTGCATGGCGAGCGTCGCGCCCCCGGCCCCGTCGTCGGCGACCGACTCGATGTCCGACTGCTCGGCCTCATCGCTACCGGAAGGCGTACGGCCTGTCTTTGAATCAGTGCGACCAGCTGGCACGGCCGCCTCGAGCTCGTCATCTTCTGACTCTATCTCGTGGACGTCGACCTCCAGGATGCCGCCAGCGAGAGCGGCGAGCGTCGTGTGCATGACCTGCGTCGCATGGCCGGTGCCATCATCGGCGTCGTCGTCTTCGGCGTCGTCATCATCCGCATCTGGCGGTCCTCCTCTGACGGGCCCCTTCTTGGCCAAGAGTGTCGCGTCGGCTGGCTCGGTCTGGTTGGTTGCTTTGGCTGCCGCCTCAGCGCTGACCTCCTCCTCCGGCTGGACGCCGTCAGATGGCGGCTGTAATGGCGGGACGCTGACTTCCCTCGACATGTCGGGCACGTGGTCCATGCCGCCTTCGTGGATGTCATCCTCGAGGAGGTCGTCAATAGGGATGGTGGGTGAGCGGCGGCCAGGGTCTGGCGAAAGGACGTCGGCGAGAGCTTGCGCCTCTTCAACCTCTTCTGCTACGACAGTATCGGTGCGAGGCGACTGAGTCAAAGTCCTGCAGGATCGACGCAGCGTCAGCAAGTGGGCCACTGTGCTCGCTGTTGCAAGAATAGTGACTGACGAATTCGATGGGCCAGCAGCTCGGGACCCCCGCGCAGATGGCCGGGGCGTGCCACTCTCCACCTCGGATGGTCCGTTGCAGTCGTCGACCGTCTCGAGTTGAGGGCTGGGTGGTCGTTTGGATCGCGAAGCCGCCTTTGATCTTGACTGGCGC
This sequence comes from Cystofilobasidium macerans, assembly GCA_014825765.1. NCBI lineage: Eukaryota > Fungi > Basidiomycota > Tremellomycetes > Cystofilobasidiales > Cystofilobasidiaceae > Cystofilobasidium > Cystofilobasidium macerans. Next base: position 87,709 of record MVAP01000022.1, on the reverse strand, counting down.
TTGCCAAAATGCTTCGTTTGTAGCCGCTCGAGTTCCGGGCAGTCTACTTTTCCCTCCTCTAGCTTCAGTATACGCCGCTCCAGCGCCGCTTCATAGCCAACGGAGCGCTTTTTCATGAAGCGATTCCGCCATGACTGCCATGTGTGTCTCGTTGCCCAAGGCCGTACCTCGGCATCATCCTGCAACCACATCAGGCCGTCAGTAGACCGCCGATGGGCGGGCGGATAGTAAATCCAAGACTCACCTCGGCGCACATGTCTTGGAAGATGCGGTTGCCGGTCGCGCCGATCTGTTGGCCTGAAGTCGGCGGCTTCGTCTTCTGAAGGTGCATGACGGCGGCCATGTAGCGGATCATCTTCTTGTCGTCGTCGTTTGTGAACCTAGAGCGAAAGAAGGGCATCAGCAGCAGCGGCAGAATCTAGCTGCAGCTGATCAACTCACTCGTGAGTAACGATACCGGCTGGCCGACCCGGTCCGCGACGTGGGACTGCTGACGCTGGAGCCGCGCTCTTAGGTACAGGCTGCGTTGACAGCGGTGCTTGGTCTTGCGAAGAGGAAACGGGGGCTGAGGCAATCGGCGCAGCAACGGCAGCCGGTCGGCGCGGCAGCAGGCACCGCTTGCGGGCAGCAACAGAGTCGCGCACCCACGCGGGCGAGGCGAGTCGAGGTCGCGAGAGGGTCTTGACGCGCTGAAGACGGTTCATCATCGCTGGATCTTCCGATCTTTCGTCGACGACGATGATGTCGGCACGCTCTTCTTCGACAAGAAGGCCACCGTTGGCCTACGAAGGGTAGAAAGATACTTAGTCATCCTCCGTGCAATGCATCGGGACGTAACGAGGACACGCACCCGAATCAGCTCCTCAAGCTCAATACTGTCCTCAAGCTCGGCGACCACACAAAGTCGGATATGCTCGCCGCCCGTCTTACGCACAAAGACAGGCTCCGGGCTGTCCAATTTGTCGAGCTTCACCAACCGGCTTCGGACAACACAAGTTGAGACCCAGTGCCAGGGTCGGCAGCGCCAATTGACCTCGTCAGTTTCGCGCAAGCGGATGGCTTTGCCCTTCGTCGAGGTCGGGTCGACGAGCCTGACGTCGGCGTCGGATATCTTTGGCGCGAACTCGCCGCCGTGCTCCTGCGTGAGGTCGCCAGGGTCAGGATAACGGCAAGAAAAGCCTCCAATCAACACACGCACGAGGATGAGTTGCCGCAAGGTACTCTGAACACCCAGTGCAAGTTCCGGCTGAATTTCGAACTTGATGACATGACCGTTACGGTCGACGAAGATCAAACCGCCTTCAGTCGATCCGTTTGCCGATGTGTCGGCCGAGACGTCGACGCCTTGATGTTCTTCGGTCGACTCGGCCATCACCTCCTCTTCGGGTTCCTCGATGGTTGGTACGTGCTCACTTCCGTCTATCGCATCGCTAGCGCTGCCGGATGGGTCCGATGCGGGCTGGGTGCTCTGCCCGCGTCCGGACGCCGCTGCGGGCAGGTCGGAGGGGGCCGCGCTTGGGTCCTTGAGTTTGCCCGCTCGCCGAGCAGCATTTGATGCGCGAATGACACCTTTCGCAAAGAGCTTGCGGAACGCCGACTTGCTAAGCAACTCGGTGCTCTCCATGCTGTCGATGCGGGCGTCCATCGTAGCCGACAATTCGCCGACCTCGATGACGTAGGACGGCTCATCGCTCAACTTTACAAAGGATCTGTGATAGAGTCAGATGAGACTTGGGCTGAGGTGAGCACGGACTTCTGCTGAAGTAAGTGCTGAGGCACGTACCCTCCTGCATCCTTAACCGCGCGGCGAATCTCGTCAACCTCCATGGCCCCTTCGGCCTTGACTGGGCGCCGGCCGGCCATGAAGAATGTCTGGCTGTGCCAGAAGTCAAACCTTGGTTGAGATGCGGGAATGATGCGCTCCGGTGATCGACTCGAGGAGGCGACGGCGTTGACTGGGGCTGGCGGGGACGAAGCGCCGCCGTTCGGGGCAGCGATCACCTTCGCGGTTGCTGCTGATGCTGCCGCTGCTGCCGCCGCAGTGTCCTCCGCTCTCTGATCGAGCATGGCCTCGACTGATGGCAAAGTGAGACTTGGAGAGAGCTGGCCGGGAGTGGCAAGCGGCGCGTTGTCGTTGCTCTTATCCGACGCGGCCGTCGACGGTGAGGGCGAGAGCGTCGTCTGACCAGATCGCTGAGCAAAGGGCAAGGACGCATACGTTAGTCGAGTTGGATGAGACACATAGCGAATTCTTTGGACTTGCCATTGCTAGTTTGGGTCCTCGAGGCGTCACGTCGGGTGTGGCAGCCTCATTCTCAAGCTCGTCGATCTCCTCGTCGACGTCGGCGGGTTGGCCGGTCGCACCATCGGCGAGCGCAAGCTCGTCCTCCTCGGGCCGGTCATCCGACTGGAGCACATCGAGCTCGTCAAGCTCCTCCTCATCTTCACGGTCATAATCATCCATGACAAGCGTCTCGTTGACGACCGGTAGGGATGGCTGCAAGGTGAATTGCGACGGCTCAGGTGACGGCGACGGTGTCAGGCGGCGGGACCGCTCCGCTTGTGGCGTCGCAACCATACTCTCGCGGCCCGCGGTGCGCTGCCCATAAGAAAAGAACATCATCAGCTACAGAGATCCTGCAGGACATCAGAGAAGCTACACGCACAACGTTGACCATTAAAGGCGAGGACGGGTTGGACGAGATGGTTAGGGGAGAGGATGAGACGGTTGTGCGGGTGGGTGTGATCAACGCGTGGTTCATTCCCGAATCTGGGCCTTGGTTTGGGCACACCTTGTCGGAAGCGCGCCTGCTTTTGGGGTCTCGTAGACCGGCTCGAACAGCACGCGTCCTTCTCTGGCCAACACCCGCCTCTGACGACAACACCCCCTCTGAACGACACGGGAAGCAAGCGATCGACTGCAGGATGCAGGCCCTGCCGTCCTCGACTGGGCCTAAGAAAGGCAGGACCGGTACGTCTTCTTTTAGCTCAGCGTGCGGCCGAAAGCTCAGTCGACCGGCGCGCTCCGGTGCTCGTCGTTCAACCCTGCCTGCCCGCCCGCCCGCCCTACGAGAGCCCAGTGACCGGCCGTCGCTCGCTAGCCGTCTTAGCGCTAGGTCTTGCGCTGAAGCATTCCGTGTCACCTCCATGCATCTTCAGAGCTCGAGCGGACCAAGGAGAAGCTGCTTGGCATCTCGCAGAAGCATAACGACGTCGTCATCAACAATGTCTCGCACCGACAGAAGATCAGGGAGCTCGAGGACGAGCTCTTCAACCTGCGCGACGAGTGCCAGGGCCTGCGCGAGCGCAACATTGCGCTTCTCGCTCGATGCAAGCGGCAGAGCCAGCAGCAGCAGGCATGCCATAGTGCTGGCGGCTCCGGCCCCGAGAGCCAGGTGCGAACCCGAGCCTCACAGGCCCGGTATATCGTTCGCACACCAAACTGAGCGACGCGTACTGCTGCGTCCCCCTTCACAGGTCCTTTTGCACCTTATAACAACCCTACTAAATGCCACACCAGCCCTGGCGCAGCTGCGAACCCAGCTCGAGGGGGCGATGGCAGCGGCCACCTTGCCAGAGGCCAGTACATCCGCAGCAGCTGCAGACCCCGCCCCGTTCCAACACTGGACGCCCAAGCTCAATCCTCCTGGGATCGTCAAAGCAAGCGTCGAGCCCATGGGCATCGACGGTGTGATGGAGGAGGAGGAAGACGCAGATGTAGTGGACGCACTGTCCGCGCCCTCTCAAGCAACCCAGAAGTGCGTCTCCTCTTGTGCTCTGTCCGACTAGCTCACTGCTGACTGCGACTCCCAAATTGTGTCAATGCTCAGTCTCCCAATCGCCTCATCCTCCTCGAGCTCTTCGCTTTCCTCCATTGCTTCTTGCACCTCGTCACAGTCGCTCGACCCTAAGCCGGTGGACGAGGTGGTCGTCTCGCGCTCGCACTCTCGCGCCTCACGCGCGATCCGTCGGTCGTCAGGCTTCGTCCCGCCGCCCGTTCTGCCTCCACTTATGGTGGCTGGCCCATCGGGGCCGCTTGGTTTGTCCCGGTCAGACACCCTCGACAATTTGCCAGACATGGACGACGAATGGGAGGAGGATCCGCCCCGCGCAGAGCCGCTGGCCGTTGCCTCAAGTCTCTCTGTCGAAGATGAGGTTGAACAGCTCATCCAACACGTACCCGTCCGGCCGGTCGACATAGACCTGGAGACATCACCCCCGCTGCTATCGGTGGCCGGCCTGTCGTCGACGCTATCGAGGCCACTGTCGCAGCCGACCAGTACGGAAAGCCGGTCTGGTGTATCCGGCCGACAATCTGTTCAGCCTGATGCCACGTTGAAGGCATCGTCTGTCTCCTCCTCAGACAGGAAACAAGCCGCTACCTCTAAGCCCTTTGCCGCAAATTCGGCTCCTTCCACCTCGAGAGGCCCTCCCACCCTCGTCACCGCCCTGGCGACTTCTACCTCATCCTCTGCTTCCTCCTCCTCCTCTTCCGCCACTTCCTCCCGTACTGCGAAACTAGCACTAGCTTCTGGCTCTAGCTCCAATGCCCTCAATCCCTCGACGACGCATCGCAACGCACAGCTCTCGCTGATGTCCGAGTCTGTCGGGACCAACGTTCAGCGGCGGCCAATCGCCTCGACATCTACCGCCCCTGCCGCGGCGAAGCCGCGACCAGCGAATGGATCAAGCACGAGCGTAAATTCGACAAAGCCTCGACCCACTGTGTCTGCTCTCTCAAATCCAGCGCCGCTGTCAACCTCCAGGGCGGGCAACCTCGGCCCAAATCCGCACGCTGCAGCTGTGAATCTGCCGCCTTACAAGGGCAGTCTGCCTAGTGTGAAGATGAAGGACGTGGCGGAGGCGATGCGCGCCGCCGTCAAAGCTTCTACGCCACCGCCCCCTTCTCACGGTACGTATCCTATCCTAGAATAACCCTTCCCTGACGCTGAGCCAACCGTTGATCCCGCGGCTCTATCCAGCGCCTTTGGATCCGTCGACCCCAATGCGTGCACTTTCCATCGAGCCACCGACTGCGCCCTCGTCTGCGACCTCTGCTTCTACGCTCGACGATGATTCTCAGGAGGTTGAGAACGGGCGACGCCTCGGCCGGGCGCGCAAGAGCGTCAATTACAAGGAGCCGAGTCTCAATACGTGCGTTGCAAGCATCATGCTAAGGGTGGTCCGAGAGACTGCCGACTGATGTGAACTGCGCTGGCTGGGCCTTGTTGGGACTTACAGCAAGATGCGCAACCCCGTCGCGACCAAAAAGCCAAAGCGCTCGTCGGCAGTCGCAGGGTCGAAGACGGGCTCACTCGCCGGCGATGAGGACGAGATCTCGCACTCGCTTCTGCGCACCCAAGATGCGTCGAACCCGGCGCTCGTCGTGCCGACAAGCGGTATCGTCCGGCGCAAGTCTGTTCTTCTCAAGCGCGGCGCGGTTCCCCTTGCAGCGGACGAGGTCGCCGTCGAGTACGAACTCACGAGCGACGACGATGAGGATCGGGACGTGGAAGCTGAGTCGACTTCTGCTTCTGAGCAAGAGGACGCTCTCATCGAGGACGACCAGCAGGCGACCCCACGAGCTATCAAGGTCGTCACACCCGCGCCGAGATCGTCGGCCACTGTCGAGCGTAGGCGAGAAAGCGGCGCATTGCCGACAACTGTGTCGCGTCGGACAAGCCATCGCTTTAGCGTCGGCGTCGGCGGCTGAGCGAGGGTGGGTGGCAGGTGGGGTGGGCAGGCGGGACCGAGGTTCCTTCCTTGAGTTATCATGTCAGCATCTTAGATTGCGTCTCCGGCGCGTTTGCGATGAGGTCACAATGACAACGGGCTCTGCTTAGGACGCGCATTAGATCTAGTCTCCGCCGCTGCTCCGATTTGTTAAGGGTATCACCTCTTCGCCGGCCTGGCCCTCCTCGGCGACGTTACCGCTCCAGTCGCCCATGCTCTCGTGCATCTCGCGCGTGACGCAGAGCCTCTCGGCCCAGAGGACGGTGCCGATCGTCGTGCCGCCCAGGACGAGCCAGAAGAAGAGCGAGGTCGGGAACGCCCGCGAGAAGTAGGTCGTCAGGACAATGTGGTTGAAGGCAAGCGTCGCTCCGTGGTCGAGAATGTGCGTCGGCCGCCGCACGAAGTGGTAGAGGAAGGCGACACTGACAGCAGTGGCGTCTGTTAGTCAGCATATCGCTAGATCAAGCGGAGTTGCGCTCGAGGGCTAACGCGGTCGGTACTCACTCTGCGACGACAGCGATGCCCCAAGCAGCAGCGATGACCCAGCCTCGTCGCCGGTCAACCATGCCATCCCAAGCGTCAACCCAGCGCATCTCAGCTTTCCCAACCTCCTCCTCGAGCTCGAGTCCGCCGTTGCCGGCCGCGCCGGCGCCGATCTTGCTCCCCCCCGACCACGCGCCGCCGAACATGTCCATCCAGCCGCCACGGCCAGACGAAGCGGTCGCCGGCAGGTCAAAAGTTGGTCGGGCAGCCATCTCACGCCAGTCCATGATGGTCGGCACAGTCGATGGACCGCCTTGATGAATTAGAAACGTCGGCGACGTCAGGGTCGACAAGAGGACTGGTAGCAGGAGCGCGAGCGTAAGGTAGTGTAACGCTTGAAGCGAGATGATCTGATAGCGAGCAAAGCGCGAGTAGTTCAGTGAAGGTTATGCGTAAAGAATGACATCATGCAAGGGCTGGACGCACCTGGCAGATGATTCTGCAGGAAGCAGACAAGAAGTGCGTCAGTCAAGAAACGCCGGACCTAGCTTCGACGGCGCAGGCGTGCGCGCACAGGATGGGATCCCAGCCCTGGACCCTCCGGCTGGTCATGGCGCCGTGCGAGGTCTTGGCCAGTAGCGCCCGCGAGCTCTTATCCGCTTGACGAGATTGCCGTTCGGCGAGCTGCAAAGAAAGCTGGAGACGAGCGCGGTCGGGCTGGGATACTGGTGGTCGGGAGGAAGGGAGCGAAGAGGATCGCGAGCCCGGCTCTCGGCTCGTCGCTCTCGTCCGTCTGACGTCGACCTCGACCATCTGCTCTTCTGCAGTCCCCTCGTCAACCCGGCTTCCTGTCTAGAGTCATGGACCAGGTCAGTGAGCTCTAGGAGCTCGTGTACTTGGATTCCTGGCTGACACGACGCGTGCATCTTCGCAGGACACCTTCCGTTCCTTCGTCACGACGCCGCGACCGGGTGCTGCGGCGGCTTCGAGCTCGTCGGCCCGACACAGTTCGGGAGCCAGTCTCGGCGCGGCTGCCGCCGCTCCCAAACGAGCGGCCGGCTACAATCCGTACACGAACAAGCCGTGAGCCGGTCTTGTTCGTAGTCAGAAGGGTTGCGGGGGCTGACACTTCGGCAACCGCGGACCTTCCAGGGCGACGACACGCGAGCATAGGGCCGACGACGGCGGCGCGCCCAAGAAGAAGACGTGGACGAGCAAGAAGGCCGATAAGTACATTGACCGGGCAGCAGCCCGGCGCCAAGGGCTCGATAACGAGTTTACCGAGGTCCTCGCCGTCCGGGACGAGTTTGAACGGCGGCAGGAGGGCGACGACGCGGCGGACGTCGAGGCCAAGCGGCAGCTGCTCGGCGGCGACGCTGAGCACTCGATTCTCGTCAAAGGTGGGTCAGACATGGCGGCTTAGTCAAGAGATCTACAGGGACGCTGACAAAGGTCACATTTCGTGTTCGTTAGGCCTCGATCTGGCGCTGCTCGCGCGCAACAAGGCGGCGCTCGAGGCGACCCAGGCCGAGTCAGACGACGAGGACGACGTACTCGAAGCGGCGTACGGCGCCGGCGCAGGATCTGCCGACCTTCCGTCCGCAGCAGATGACGAGTCAACGACCGGCCGGAAACGCTCGCGCGAGGAGATTCTCGCGGCCGTACAGAGCAAACGGCGGGCGCTCGGCCGACCGGTCGAGTCATCGGCACCGGCGGCGTCCGACCTCAACCGGAGCAAGTTCAAGCCGATCGGCTTCAAGGAGGACAAGAAGGCCAAGAAGAAGGTGGTCGTCGGGCCCGACGGGCACGTCAAGAAGTTAAAGAAGAAGGCGAAGGCCCCTCGGCCGGCAGAGCCGGACTCGGCGGTCGCAGAGCCGGCCACTGCGCTCGACATCGAGACGGCCGCTGTGGCCCCCATGAAAGTCGAGCCGTCGACCGCAGGACCTTGTTCTCCTCCGACTGCACCAGCTGTCGTCGCCGCTGCGCCGGCTCGCTCACCCCCTCCCCCGCCGGCCGAGAAGCGCTTCGCCAAGCCGCTCATCTCAGCCAACCTTAGCGACGACGACATCTTTGGCGGCGTCGGCGAGTACGAGGCCGAGCTACCGTCCGATTCGGACGAAGATGACGGTGAGGGCGCGCCCAAGGCTTCGACATCCAAGGCTGCGACGGCTGTCAAGATCGAGGAGGGCGAGGAGACGACGCCCGTGCCCAAGGTCAACTGGTTCAAGACGGGCCGGACACCGTCGCCCCCTCCAACGCCCGCCGGCCAGATCCCCTCGCCAAAGGGTAAGGAGCGTGCCATCGACGCTGGCGCGGCCGACGACCGCGGCGGCTCGCGCTCGCCCTCGCCCGAGCCGGTCATGCGGCTCGTCCCACTCTCGGGCACGTCGGCGCGCGAGATGCTCGCCCGGGCCGAGGCGGCCGAGCAGGCGGCCATCCGGCGGTCGAACAAGGCCAAGTGGCGGCAGAGCCAAGGGCTGGCCAAGCAGGCCGACGGAGGGGAAGATGACGAGGACGACGAGGGCCAGGGCGGCTGGCGGGGCAAGCAGAAGGAGGAGACGGTTGACAAGAAGCGGCTCAATCATGGTGCGACCCCCTCCGTCTGTCGGTTCGATTCGCCTCGCTCGGCGGTAACTGACCAACCTGCCAACGCTACGCTCCTTTCTGGCAGAGTACCAGCAGTACCAGAATCACGCCAAGAAGCTCGAGAAGTAGTAGAGGGCGCGCATTTGTCGACGGCCACCTTGATCATGTTGTGCAACACTGACGGTCGCAGCCGAGATGACGATTCAAAATTTGAACCGTCTGTTGTCTCGCAAGGGCGTCAAGCCATGGCAAAGAGTGGTCGGTCTCGACGGAGGCTGCTCACGAGGACGACGGCGGGAGGGGCCGGCCGAGACGACGGGCGGCGGGAGGGGTTGGCGCCAGGCTTGCTTGGCTCTGGCTGGCGCCGGCTGAAAGGGTTTTCGTCTCCTGCTGCTGCGCTGGGCGTGGGCGCGCGCGCAGACGGTGCGAGCGGCCGCGCTACCATCTCATCAGCGACCGCGGCCGACACCCAAACTCGCTCCCTCCGACCCGACTTTGCCAGACCCCTTCTGTGTCCTGCGCGACCCTCTCATCCAGCACGTCGTCACTCCCTGCCAGCGACGAGACGAAGCTCCTCGTGTTCTCTCTCTCCCGGCCGACGACCCGTCGCCCCATCCTGCTGCCGCCGCACCGGGCCGATCGCCCCTCTGCCGCCGCCTGCAGCGTCTCGCCCATCGCCCGTCCTTCCCTCCGACCGAGCGTCTCGAGAGTCCACCATCGCCTCCAGCCCGCCATCGGCTTCCTGATCCGACATCCAGTCCGCCGGCGCGCGCTACCGACCGAGCGATCCCTGCCTAGAACTCGCCGGCGATCCTCCCATCCGCCCGCCAAGTTGCCGAGATCTCCCGCTCCCTGCCAACCATCTCCTCTCCCTTCTGTCCTCCACCCGATTTCCTACCGCCCGGCCCAGCCAAAATTTTGAGACGACCTCTCAGCCAGCCCATCCAGCACTGCAACCCGGCTCGCTAGATCGCCAGCATGAAGCGCAAGCTCGCTCACGGCAACTGCGGTATGTCGGCCGCTGCCTCGGTCGCTTTAGAGAGGCGCGCAGAGCTGACTTGCTCGAGCTCTGATTCGCGCCGCCGGCCCCGCTCCCCTCCCCCTCCCCGCACCTCCCTACTGCTCCATCCATCCATCCAGCCAACTGTGGCGTCGATGAGGTGCGTTCGCAACCCTTGTCACTCGTGCATCCCAACATCGGTCGCTGACGATTCGTATCCGATCTCGTGCAGAACCACACCTCGCTTTGGCGGACAGGGCTTGACAAGGAGCGGCTGTGGTGCGTCCCCTCTCGCACACCCTGCGCGCGCGGCGCGCTCTCTGTCTCGGCCTCCGCCGGTGCGGCCGCCCCTTTCCTCCGGCGACTGACCTCCCTTTCTCATCCCCTTTCTCGCTACCTCGCCCTCTCGCCATCAGCAATGCGTACGTTACGACAAACCTTCCGCCGAAACTGAACTACCCGCTGATAATGCCATCACTTCCCCTCTCAGGTGCGGCCTCTACGTCCAAACTCACGGCAAGTCACGGCCGACCTCACACTTTGGTGGCCGCCGGCCGCGCAACAAGGACAAGGAGGGTGGAGCGGTGAGCCTCGCCTGTTCTCACGTCCGAATCGCAGGTGGGCTGGATACTAAACCTCGCCTTCCCTTATTGCAGACGTCGCGCGACTCAACACCTGCGGGCACTCCGCGCGGTACTCCGCGACACTCGCCCGCGCCTGAGAATACGTCGTCATCCGCCTCCACCGGCTCGTCGTCCGACCTTGAGCCCTCGCCGCCACACGTCCACGCCCAGCCGCAGTCGCTTGGTGAGCGCCAGTCGCGCGCCCCTCGGCGGCCTCACCAAGGATCGTCGTCGTCGGTCGCTCGGAGCGGATCGGCCGGCCGGCCGAGGGTCAAGCTTCCACGCGCGCCGCCGAGACCCCAGTCGGCGCCACCGACCAAGCACCGCTCACGTTTTGGCTCTGCGAGTGGGCCGAGCGGCGGTGGTGAGCGTCAGTCGAGCCCGCCTCCGTCAGCGCGGACGGCGTCAAAGTCGGGCCGGCAGACACCCGTCCAGCGCGAGCTGGCCACCGACGTCCTCAGCCAGGGGCAATGGTACCGCGTGCCAGAGAAGACGATCCGGCTTGACTTCTGGAGTAAGATTGGGCTCGACACGGGCGTGCCGACCCGGCCGACCGGTCACGGCGGGCTTTCGATGATGCGGACCAACTCGATGCCGGCCTACAGCCCACGTGAGGCCCTCCTGACGCCCGACGGTAGCCGAAGCTCCTTCTTTTCCCCCTCGAGCGCGACCGAGGACTCGTTCTCGGCCGCCGAGGGCGACTTTTCCGACTCGGAGAATCCTCATGGCAAGCGCGAGCGCCACGCCGGTCCCCTGTTCAGCCGAGCCGGTAGTCTCGAGCCAACCAACATCAGCGCAAGCAGCAGCAACGGCGACCTGGCCGCGCTCGACCGGATGGGCCTCATCAACCTCGCGAGCTCGCCCCACGGAACACCCAAGCGGCGGTCAATCTCCCTCCGGCCCTCGGCTCCGACGTCGCCCAGGCTCGGCCACTCGCCGCTGTCGCCCGCTACCTCGCCGCCGGCGGCGCCAGTCGCCGACCCCATCACGCCAAAGCTGTCGCCCGAGCAGACGCTCATCGCCGACAACGATGCGCATGCGGCCAAGCGGATGCGGTCAACCTCGCCCGCCTCGCCGCCGACCTCGCCTAGCCTGACGCATGCGTCGCCAGCCGCTGCCATTCCCGTCGGTCCGACCTCGATTTCAGGCCCGTCCTCGCCAACGGCGGGCGTCCAGCACCCGTCGCCGCTCATGCATCATAACATCGCGGCCCAGAGCATCCCGCGTTCGTCCTCGCCGTTACGGTTCTCGTCGACGGCAATCGACAAGCTCGCCCACGCACCGCTACCGAAGAGCAGCCTGAGTTCACCCGCGCTCAGCCACACGCTGCCGCTGACGCCGCTCGCCGATAGCGCGATGGACGTCGAGGAGCCGCCGACGACGCCCGTCACCGAGGAAGGCAAGCCGACGCTTCCTTCACCAGGCAAGCCCTCGGTCACTGCCTGATCCGGGCGTCTATCGTCTCGCCGTCTTCCTCCCCGGTCCTTGCCACCTCCTAATGCCCCACCTCTTTTCACGTCCTTCTACGCCCCCAGGGAGCATCACGTCACCTCCCCCTTTTTTCGACTCCATCTTTGCATGCGGGCTCCGATGCCCTTCAACCTTCTGTTGCCAACACCACCTCACATCCCTTCTTACCCTCCTACTTCCTCCCGCCACTCCCCTCCTCCCCCGGATTTGCCCCTCGTAGATGCCTGCTCGCTCGCTTATTCTCTGGCCTCTATCTCCTTCCATGTCGCGTTCCAGAATCTTGAAACCTTACAGACAGCGGCAAGAGGATATGATCTGAAGCATCATCGGATCAGGACGGGACTCTTTGTCCGTAAGGGGGCGTGGGGTGGCCTGCCAAGTGACGACCCGAGGGAGGATCTCCGCTTGAGCTGATCGACCACTCTTAGGCGGCCGGGCTGCATAACAGTCGCCGGAGGAGGAGTCGGGGGCGACTCTTGGGCTGCAAAGACGTGCGGCACCAGCATAGCAGTCGGATGGAATTCCGGTTGGTACGTCCACCGTCAGGCAGGACGTGGGCTCGCATGTCTGAGCACGCGAGATGTCCAGAAGATTCGCCGGTATGACCACTAAAATTCGGTGAAGCCGCCGCCCTGGCTATGGATGGCCGAGTAGGTGCTCCGACCGTCATCGTCGCCAGCATCCGACTTGTACATGCTGCCGAGGTCGCTTTGGCTCATTGAGCTGATCGACAGCCGACGGCGGAGCCGGTCCGACTGCGAGAAGGCGATGCTCGACGGGACAGACATCTCGGATGGCGCCCGACCGGACTCGCCGCCGGCGCCGAGGACGCTAGCCGAGTCAGCGATCGAGCTCGCATCGCCGCCGCCGTTGACGTCCTGCGAGATGATCGACGAGGCGTACGACGAGTAGGTCTGATGGGTCTTGCGGCCGCCACCCATGCCCGACTGGGCGAATGGGCCCGAAGCGGCGTGAGATGAGAACAGCGGGATGCTTGACGCCGTCTTGTAGGTTGCCTGGGACTTGAGTGACTGGGCGTCGGACGGGATGTAAGATAGCGGGTCGTGGGTCCGGTAGAAGGACGAATCGAAACGGCTCGGAGCCGCACCGCGCTGAGCTGCAAAAGGAAGGAGGGCAACGAGCACATGTCAGCATGCCGCGACAAGAGTGGCCTCCTAGCTTGGGAGCGCACGCGGAGTGACGGTGCTGCCGCTGTTGATGAGCTCGCCAGTGTGAGCGTCGAACTTGCGGAATTGGTCCATCGCCTTTTCGAGTGTGCGCCGGGGCTTGCTGAACTGGATGAGACTCGGCTGCAAGTTGCTGAGCGGGCCCTCGACGAGGCACGAGCGCTCCTTGTAGTGCGAGAGGAGGAAGTGCCAGAGCGGATGCTGCGTGGGGGATGGGCGAATGACAGATGAGCATCCCGGACGTCGAGAGGACACTCGGACAGCAGTATGGCTGGAGACGAACCTTGCTGAGAACCTTAGGGTTGCCGAGGATGACGACGCCGTACTTAGATCGGGTGAGAGCGACGTTGAGCCGACGAGGGTCACTCAGGAATCCGATGCCCTGGTGCTCGTTGCTTCGGACGCAACTGAGGATGATGTAGTCCTTCTCGCGGCCCTGGAAGGCGTCGACCGAGGCGACCTCAACCTCCTTGTAGAGCTCCTTCTTGAGAGCGCCGCTGAACTGCATGTAGTTGACGACGTAAGACCGCTGGCCCTCGTAGGGCGTGATGACGCCAATCTGGGACGGCAGAACGCCCGACTTGAAGAATTTGGTGACGATCTTCTCGACATTGGAGGCCTCAGTCCGATTCAGGAACGACGTGCCACTCGCCGAGATCTCCTCGGTGCCGAGGTTTTGGTAGAACATCATCGGCGTATCGGCGACAGGCCAGGGGAAGTCAACGTTCTTGCGCAAGCGCTCGGGAGCCGTCACACCGTTCTGGAGTGTGCCCTCATAGAACATGTTGCTCGGGAATTCGGACAGGCAGGGGTGCATCCGGTACTGAACTTGAAGCCGGATCGGTCGGTTGCCAAGGATAATGAGGCGCTCAAAGAGCGACTGCGAGAGGCCGGCGCGGGCAGCCTTCTTATTCATGATGACAGGTCCGAGTTGCTGAGGAGCACGAGGGCATCAGGTGCAGGCGTCAGGGCGGCGTATTCACGCATGTTGAAAGAGGCAGACGCAACGCACCTGGTGGTCGCCGACGAGGACCGCCTGCTTGCAGCCAAGGACAAGGGGAATCATGCATTCTGGCTCGGCGGCTTGAGTAGCCTCGTCGATGAGCACGGTGCGGAACTTAAACTTGGCAAGCCGAGGGTCACCCGTGCCAACACAGGTGCAGCAGATGACGTCGGCCGCGTTGAGGATCTCCTTCTCGCAAGCCTTAACGAGGCTCTTGTACTTGCGTTCGTCGCTCTGGCTGAGCTCGCCCTGGCTCTCTTTGAGCTGGATGAGCTTCTGAAGCTCCGTGTGCGTTTCGGCGTTGGCGACCTGCTCGTGCAGGGTCAAAAACGAGATGCCTGAGTCGAGCGCCTCGCGCGACTTGGCCGTGATGCGGACGACCTTGAGGCCGGTCGCGTGAATCTTCTCGGTCAATTGGTCGACGGCGACGTTGGACGGCGCGCAGACGAGGACCTGGCCGGGGTTCATCTTGGCAAGGTGGTAGACGATTGAGGCCGACGTGACTGTCTTTCCGGTTCCCGGCGGGCCCTGGATAAGGCTGAGCGGTTTTTGGAGGACACTCTTGACGGCAGCCATCTGCGAGTGGTTGAGCTCGGGCAGGCCGGGTGCGGAGAAGCGCTTTGGCATCTGTGTCCGCAGGACCTGCGGCTCAAGCTCGTGACCAAGCAGCTTGTGGTACTATACAATTACAGTGGCAGGCAGCACGTCAGCGACCGCTCTGAAATCCGACGAAGATCGTGAGGAAACGCACGATGTAGCCGCTGACACTGCGCTCGTCGACCGCAAACGTCTTCATCGCATGCTGCATGCGGTCGAACGACGTCGATTTCCAGACAAAGTCGGCCGAAAAGCCATGCGTGCAGTCAGTCGGAACGCCGTCGGACCGACGAAGCTCAAGACCAATCTCGTCGCTAACGTCTGTGGAAAATGAAGTAGCGCCGTTCAGCAAGACCTCGACCCATGGATCCGTTGGTCAAGTTGGGACGAACTGTTGGGGATCTTGATGACGTTGCCGACGCCATCCCAGTCGCCACCTTTGAAGCCACCGCCGTTGAGCTTAAGCCGCAGCTCGTCACCGACGGCGAGCCGAACCTCGCCGCTCTCGAGCTTGGGCATGCCAAACCAGGCAACGCGCTTCTGGTTGAGACCGACGTCCCAGCGAACGATGATGTCGTTCTGCGTCTGCGACTCCTTGACCTTCTTGTCGTAGTCAGCTTCAATCTTGACGAGCGGGCCAAAGATGTTCTGGTACTGGTAGGCGTCCTCGTACCTGAAGAAGGTGGGCTCAGCAGATGGGCATCAGCATTACCTTCGAGGGGAGACCTAGGTAGCCTGGACATACTTGAGCAAAATTGGCTGCGGCTCCTCGTCGACACCTGCGCGGCCGATGTCCTCAAGATCTGCGTTCGGGTCGTCCTTCCACATCTCCTCGAGCTTGTTGATCTGGTGGAAGCTGATCTGGCGCGCGCGCAGCTGCTCCTGCTCGGACGGCACCTTGACGAGCCAAGAGAGGAAGGACCGGTCGTCGATGATGGCCGACCACTGCGAAGTGTCCCAGACGATGTCCTTGGAGGAGGTCATCGCCGCGCATGGCTGACGACAGAGGAGGACGACGACCGTGTCGCTCTTGGCCGGGATGAAGCCGAGCATGAAAACGTTCTTGCTGCCGCAGTTGTAGCACTCGGGCGTCGTCTCGCCGAGGGGCGATTCGGCGTGAAGCACGACCTCGCGGTGCTTAGCCCGAACGAGGTGGTTGACAATGTGCGAAGCCGATGTCGTGCCGCGGGCGTTGCAGAACCACTTGTTGCAGAGGAGGCACTGGCGAGTGGCAACAGGGGTCGTGATCAGCTGACGGCGCAATGTGGAGGCCATCATCAGATCTGTGACACACCTTGACGACACAGGAAGGGTTATGAATGCCGCAATAGCTGCAGGAAGGAGCGGTACCCGTCAGTCGTGCCCTAATCGAGCTCGGATATGATGTCCCTGCGCCGACGAACCTGCAAGCATGCTCGACAAGGCCGCCATCAAGCTTAAGGTCCTCAAGGACGCCGTCGAGGTCATCGTCCAGCTCCTGCGCGGCGCTTGCCTGGGCGGCGTAGCCGGCGTGGTCGAAGTCCTGGTGCGAGTGGTGGTGGCCGTGCGCGTGGTCGTGGTGATGCTGGTGCTGGCTCGCGTAGTGGCTGACCTGCTGGTCGGCGTAGCTTGCGCCCGAGAGCGAGGCCGTGTCGGTAACGGACGACGGCCCGCGCGAGGGTGCAAGGCTGCCGTTGCCGGGACCGTTTTGACTCGTTGTCGCCGACGAATAGACCGAGGCGCCGTCGTCGAGGCCGTACTGTCATAGCGTGGTTCGCGCAGAGAGCATGCGCGCGATCGGATGGGGTGGTGATCAGCATCAATACGAGCGGGACGTCGCCAAAGGACGCGCGCCAAGGCTGCGATGTGGACGAACCTGCGACGCGCCTTCGAACGCTTCGAATTGGTCCATCTCGGAGTGTCGTGTGAGAGATAGCGGAGCTCTCGTTCCGGATGGTGCCTATGTCGTGGGCTGACGAGCTGGAGTCGCCGCCTTGGCGGAGTTCGAACCCCCACACCGTCGCGGTCATCGCCAGGGCACCGTCACGCGACCGGGCTTTTCAGGCACCTCAAGAGCGGCGTCGCGAGCCCGGACGGTGCTCACCCTTCCTCACGACTCTCCCTCCCGGCCCGACCTGACCCCCTCATTGCGGCTCGTCTTGAGCTTAGCTCCGAGGGGCAGGGGAAGGGTCTCCTCAACTACCGCGGAGGCACCTCCCTTTGGGGGGTGGCGCCTGTCGAACGGCGCCGAGTCGCAGACCAACTGTCCTCAGGAAGCTTCGTTAATCCCCCTCTGAGGACCCATACCTCCTAGGGATTCATTTGCCAACCACATCTCCCCTTCTGTCTGCTTCACCTCTCATGGTGCCCACGATCACATGTCGCTCATGAACCCAAATAACCGGTCGTTACGTTGAAAGCGCCGCGCAGCACACGTCGCCGATGTCCGTAGCGCGTCAAGCTGTGCAGGAGGCTGCCCTCACCCTGTCGCCCCCGTCAAAGCTCATGTCGGATGGGTACCTCGACGTGGGTAGCGTATCAGGCGTGGAGAAGATGCCATTCTCAGATGCTACAAGAGGACGGCGGCGAGCTCTAGAGATTTGCTCGCTCGAGGGGTCGTTAGTGGAAGGGCCTGAGGCGGATGGCCAGCGGGGCGTCCAGGGGCAGCGCCGACGGGTCTAGGTTCCCGGGCGCGCGAAATGCAAAGGATGTGAAGCAGAAGCACGTGAGGCGGATGGTCGGTGACGAAGCAGAGATTGGGAGGGAGGCATAGCAAACCTTCCCTGCGCTTAGTCCCACTTGTCGAGCTTCATCGTGCCCTTCTCCATGAACTTTGGCGAGGAAGAGTGGCAGGAATCGTTAGCCTCGTAGGCGAGCGAGTAAGGGACTCAGGCAAGGACGCACGTTGGTGTGCATCTTAAAGGCATTGCGGAGCATGTGCGGCTCGTGAGCCATGCCCTTGGCGAGGCACTCGTGCAGGGCCCGGTCAAAGTACTCGTGCAGCTGGTTCTTGTAGTCTGTAGGAGTAAAGGGGCAATTTGGGAACGATCAGCGAGGATCAGAGTGTGAAAGAGCCGGGCCGAGACGCAAGGGACATACCGGGGTGCGCGCACTTCTCAATGATGAGCGGGAAGCGGTCACGCGGGCAGAGGCCGCGGACGTCGGCGAGACCCTGCTCGGTGACGATGATGTCGAGGTCATGCTCAGTGTGGTCAATGTGCGAGGCCATCGGGACGATGCAAGAGATTCCGGTCGGATCCGTCTTGGACGGCCGCGACGAGGGCGTGTGCATGATAGAGATGGCTGCGTTGCGGAGGAAGTCGCCGGAGCCGCCGAGGCCGTTAAGCATCTTGGAGCCGAGCGCGTTGGTGCTGTTGGCATGGGCGTAGCCGTCAATCTCGACTGGGGTGTTCATCGCAATGACGCCGAGCCGGCGGATGATCTCGGGCGAGTTGGCAACCTGCTGCGAGCGCAGCAGCAGCCGGTCCTCGTAGTCTGCCCAGTTCCGGTAGAACTTCTCAAAGCCCTCGGGCGAGAAGCGGATCGATGTCGCCGTGGCAAAGGCGAGCTTATTCGAGTCAAAGAAGTCAAGGAAGGTGTCCTGGAGAACCTCGGTCCAAACGTTGACCTTGTCGAACGGACCCTTGGCGAGGCCGCCTGATCGGTGCAAGAACAAGGGAATCAGTTGTTGGCCGCTCAGATAAGCTAGAGGACGCTTAAAGGCTCACCGATGACTGCGTTGGCGATGTTGCCGATGCCCGACTGAAGCGGCAGGAGCGACTTGGGGATCCGGCCGGCGTCGATCTCGTTCGTAAGGAACTCGATGATGTTGTTGGCGATCGCCTGCGAGGTCGCGTCAGCAGGCGTGTTGCCGCCCGTGTTATCGGGCTCCTGGCTCTCAATGACGGCGACGACCTTGGCCGGGTCGATGGGGATCGACTGGGTACCAATCCGGTCCGAAACCTTGGTGATCAGGTACGGTTGCCGGTGGGGCGGGAGGAATGACTGGCTAGAAGATGCGAGGGGCGATTCTAATATCAGAGGCCGCAGCAGATATTATGAACAGCAAATGTGACTCACTTGATGTCGTGCAGGCCCTTGAACGACGGCAGCTTCGTATTGACCTCGATGATGATCTTGTCGGCCATCTGGAGGATTTCGGGCGTCGCTCCAACCGAGGCACCGGGGCTGGACGCACGAAGCCACCACTTCAGTATCTCTTTCGGCCATCGCAAGGCAGGAGGCTGATCGAGTGCAAGACGCACATGATGCTGCCGTCGGGCAGAATTTCGGTCGCCTCGACGATGGCCCAGTCGAGCTTACCGCCCTTTTTGTCCTGCAAGAGCACGCATACAACCGGAAAGAAAGCCGTCAGGACCAGCTCACGATTTCGAAAGAGGCCACCGTGTACCGACCTTCGTGTAGAAGCCATACGTCAAGTCCTGCGGGAACATGGAGAGGTGCTTGTCGGCAAAGCGGATACGGCCCTCGTTGATGCCTTTGGCGATGTTTTTGCCGACCTGGTTGAACGATTAAAAGGAGATTAGCCTGGCAGAGGAGTGAAGCTCAGAGGATGGAAACAGAGTGAAGCGGACCTGGTGAGGGAACCGCCGGTCGATCATGTCGAGCTTAGCCCAGCGGTCCTCGACCTCGGGGCCAGTCGAGGCACCGACGAAGAGGTCAAACTTGAGCTTGCCCTGCAGGTTGTTCTTCTCAACATGGTCGGCCTGCCAGAACGACGCGCCGTCAGCGCTGGATCAGGAGACAATGTAACCAGCCGACGCACGAGTGCCGCAGGCGTCTTCTTCGGATATCCAACGCCGGTGAATCCACTCCAGCCGATATGGTCTAGACGACAGTTGTGGGAAAGCACGAGTCAGCCTCTGCTCCTCTGTGCGCTGCCTAATGACTTGTCTTGCAGCCGGCCTGGGGCAACAGGTGCGCCTGTATCGGCACGCCAGCCGTTGGGGCGCGCGCGCGCGCCGGTCAAAGGGGGACCAACCTCCGTTCTTGAATAGCGACACGAGCTCGCTCGCGCACGGGACGACCTTGTTGAGGTACGACGGCCGGGCGACGCGCTGTCTGAGGGCGGCAGAGGCCATGTTTATTGTGGTTTGGCGGAGTGGGGAGGCTGGGAGGATGACGGTCGGCGGGAGAACGGGCGGAAATCTCGAGGGCGGGTCAAAGCGCGGCTGCGGATCGTCGGACGAGTTCCGCGAGTGGGCTGAGCGTCGTGCGAGAGGTAAGAGTAACGACTGGCAGGTAGATGGATGGGCTCTCCGCCCTCTTTCCAGCTCGCGCTTTTGAAGGCCAGGACGACGTACCGAGGCGTCGGCCCCGCATACCAGGCCCGGGCCGAACAGATGGATTACGCGCGCCCCTCTTCAGCCCACGACTTTGCCCGAACCGAGCGTTCCTAGACTTCCCGAAGCCTCGACGCCGAGTTGGAGCGTCAGCCCCGCTCTCGCTTTCTGCTGCTTACGGGCTACTTTTCAGATTAGCAGCAGTCGATCGCACCGCCCCGAGACGGCTTTGCCTCCCGACGTCGGCTTGAGAGGTTGGAGGGACGGAAAGACCAGCGAATCACGTCAGACAGCTGTACGTGTGCCGACGTCTTAGCTAAAGCCAGCCCGGACGACTATGAGCAACCCAGATGGATGAAACCCAGGCCGATTGTGACCTTACCGATCGTCTTGTCGGCCTTTCGCTGAGTCCAATACATGAGATTAGCGTTGTGTCGTAAGGCAACGCACTTCTCGCACAGATCAGGTTCGCCCACGACATGATCGCCCCCCCCCCACAACTCCACACCAATCTTCACTGGGACTGCAATGGCATTCGAGCGATACACAGAAGACTATTACACGAAGGCTGAACGACATAGAGGGAGGAGGTAGAAATCTAACTCTGGGCGAGGAAGCCGCTGAGGGCTCCGCCGACGTTGGTGGTGTCAATGAGGAACGTGTCATGACCCCAAACGCCGCCGAGCTCAAAGTATGAGACGTTGCCGTTGCCAGCCATACGGAGGGCCTCAGCAAAGTCGCGCTGCTGGTCAACCGGGAAGAGAATGTCGGACTGGACGCCGAGAACGAGCGTCGGGATATCGCGTAGGTTGGCGAGGCCCTTGGCGAGGTCGTCAAGGAAGGGAGCGTGCGACGTGATGAGGTGCTGCCGCGGCGCCGGGCGGGCAGGCTCAGCAGCGTTGGCGGTAACCGTCGGCGCTGGCTCGGACGGCGGAGGCGGGTAGAGGGCGTCAAAGTGCTTGCGCCTTTGGGCGAGCGGCTCGAGCGCGGAGGCCGTCATGTCAAACAGGTCCATCGCCTTGGAAACGTAGATGAACGAATTGGCGTCGTACTTCAAGCACCAGTGCTCGCCTTGGTGATCGAGGTAGGTCTCGATTAGGAAGTCGGGGCAGAGTGCTGGCGGCTTGAGCGAAGTCGAGCCGTCGGCCTCGGGCTCCTGCGACCGCATCCGCCGACCGAAACGCTGCTCCCACTCCGGGCCTGACCGGTAGGTGATCGTGGCGATCTCTGTAGGCAGATCAGCGAGGTGCTTTGATCATCAGCCAGGGGAATGGACGGGGTCGAGCAGATGGGCGAACACGCACGGCGAGCGAGCTTCATGCCGGCGTGGGGCGGCAAAGCATCATAGTAGAAGCCCCGGTTCCAGTTGGGGTCGGCCATGAGTACTAGAGAGGAACGTCAGACGTCATTGTCAGTCAAGGACATTGTATAGGGTCGCTAGTGTCAGATACGCACCACTCCGCTGCGCGAATCGAAGCGCAACGCCCGTCAGACCTGACCTCGCTGTGCCCGATATCGATGCAAGCTTGCCAACCTGGAATCGAGAAGACAGGCGCATGTCAGCACGTGATGATGCTAGATCTCCCACTTCACAACTGGACGCACTCGTTCTGGGTAAAGGTGGCCGGAGGCGATCGAAAGCATGCCGCCCATACTCGCGCCGACCGAGGCGTAGAGCCGGTCGATGCCGAGATTGTCGAGCACTTTGAATGAAGCATTGACCATGTCAAAAATTGAAATGACGGGGAAGCGGCTCGCCCAGCGCTCGACGCCCTCGCCCTCGATGCCGCTGCCGGCGGGGATGACGCTCGCCGGACCCGTCGAGCCGTAGCAGCCACCGAGGGCGTTGCAGCAGACGACGAAGTACTTGTTGGTGTCGAGCGCCTTGCCCGGACCGATGAACTTCTCCCACCAGCCGGGCGCCGGGTTAGCCTCGGTCGAAGCGGCGTGCGACGAGGCCGACAGGCCGGTATGCAGCAGAATTGCGTTCGACCGGTCGGCGTTGAGCGTGCCCCAAGTCTCGTACGCGATCGTGAAGGACGGCAGCGGCGCCGCATACGTCAGCGGTAACGGCCCATCATGCGTGTAGGTCTGGTACATCGATGGCGTCGGCGCCTAAGAGGAAAGAACATGAGATGTCAGCCAATTGCCGGCAGACCTTTCGGGTGCCTAGGTCGTACGCACGGAGTACGACGGCTCCTCTCCCTTAGGGTCCTCCTGCACCTCGAGCTGCGGGAAGCTCGACGCAAGCGGCTCGCGTCGCCGGCGAAGAGGCGTCCCCCTGGCTTCGGCCTGCTGGACGAGGCGCGACTCACGCTGCTCGTGGGCGTCAATGCATGGGAAGGAAGGGTTGAAGCGCGTGAAAGCCGCCGACGAGGACGAAGCAGCTGACGCCGGCAAGATCGTCGACGTCGACGACGAAGCGACAGGCTGATAGACGACCGAAGCAGCTGCGGTGGCGGCGGCGAACGACCGGGCCGAGGAGGGCGATGTCGCCAGGTGCTTGAGCGGCGGGACGGCCAAACGGCGACGGGTGGTCTGACGCAGGGACGACTGCATGCTGGAGGGTAAAGGGAAGGGAGGACCGGTGCCGCTTGCAGCAGGAGACGCGAGATTGTGAGCTAGAGGGACTGGTCCGGGAGTCGGCGCTGCTGCAGCTGCTGTGCGATGGGCTATGGTGGTGTGCTACGGAAAGAGAGCGACAGGCACGCCCTTGCTGCCTGCTGGCCTGGCTCGTCAGCAAGCACTTGCGGGGGGACAGGTCGATCGCCTCCACCGAAGGCGCAATCCGTCGTGTTAGATTGCCAGCCTCGGTCGAGCCTGGCAACTAACTGAAGGTTCGGAGGCAGCGACACTCGGAGGCTGAATTCAGCGCAGCCGGCTCGAGCCGAAGCTGCCTGCTGCTTGTGGCCGGCCATCCCGACCGACGCCCGCACTCATCCTCCCTCTCACAGCTCAACTTAAGCACACCTTCGACGCACAATAGAAGCACAAGGCCTGCATCTTTCAGTTCCTTTGTCTACTCGCCGCCGCACCATGTCTACCGGCTCGTCGGCCAAGCTCATCGGCTCGCTCCTCTTTTGTCCTGTCTGTTCGACCCTGCTCGACCTCCCCGGCGACAAGGATATCATCGTCTGCGAGCAGTGCAACCACGAAGAGCCGGCCCAGTGTACGAACTTCCATACAAAGCGTACCACGAAACGTGTCATTATGGGTTGGACTGACTCGTAGGGGCTCTCAATCCTGAACGCTCAGCCTACGAGAACCTCGGCGTCAAGACGTATTCGAACCCGTCGGCCTTCCCGTCGGCGCTCAAGGCCAAGCGGGCACTCGTTGTCAAGGCCGAGGACGAGGAACAGGAGAGCGCACTTCCGGTTGTGCGTCGTCGTTTTAATAGCCTATTGCAAGCAACGTTGCAGCGGACGCCCGCTTGCGCACATCAACTGACCCCGGAACCGCGACTTCTCTGTCCATCCGCGCCGCTTCACAGGTCGACGAGAAGTGTGAGAACTGCGGCCACATCGGCCTCTCGTACAAGGACCTCCAGCTGCGATCGGCCGACGAGGGCTCAACGACCTTCTACACAGTGCGTCCGCCTCCAACCTACGCGCTCGATGTGCTGCTGGACCCGATGCTACCTCGTGGGCAGCGCTCGAGCCCAGAAATGGATTTGATACTCGAGGCGGATGCTGGGACGCACATGCTTGCTTCGCCGTGCGTCCGCTGGCAAAGTGCTCATGCTCTTGCTCCCTCGCAGTGCCTCGGCTGCGGCCACCGAAGTCGACTCAACAATTAGACTGGCCGACGTAGCTCTCCCTGTCATGTTGAGGGCAGGGGTACGTGCTACCGTCCGGGACAGGGGGGCGGGAGCAGGATCACATGTTGTACCGATCGCTTACTCTGATCGTCGCTCTGCCGATGAGCAACGTTACGTGCTGGCCACTGACGATAACGGTTGGAGTCAGGAGGCGCGGGCAGATGCTGCGTAGTCATACAAGCGCTTCGGAGAAGCGTGGAGTGCGAAAGACGTTTGAAGGACAGATGGGATGCAATGAGAGGTGATGCTTGTAGGAAATTCGGCAATGACCGTCGACCGACGGCGAGGTCTGAGCAGGAAAGACGGCCGGCAATGCGTCAAGACCGGCTTGCTTGCGACCTGCAGGGCCGTGTAAAGCGAGCGAAAGGGATTGCAAAGGACGCCTGCGTGTTGCATTGGAAGCGTGCGACAACAGAGATTAGCCGAGGCTACAGCGACGTCTTGGCCGAGCCAGGTCCGTCGATGCCCGCTGGCGGGGCGATAAGCGGATTCTCCTCGCGTGCCTGAGTCAGGAGCGGCAGGAGGTCCTTCTTCTTGACAGCCTTCTGTCGAAGTCATGGAAAGTGGCCCATGAGCGAGCTGGAGGGTCAGCAGTGCCCATAACCACTGTGCCTCTACCCAACCCCGGCGACCGAGGTCGGCAGATGCTGGCTGCTGGCAAGCGATGCTTGGCCAGAGCCAGAGACGTGCGCGCGGGACGTACCCAAACACAGCTGCTGTACTCGCGCCAGCTCTCACCGCACAGGCTCTCGTACTCGGCCGCCTTTGCCTTCGCCCGAGCTTGCTGCTCCGCCGGCGAGCTCGAGCTGCCGCTCCCTGCTGGCGGCTCGAGGTAGCCCTCAATCCACTTGATGAAGCAGGCGTCGTACCGGTGCTTGAGAGAATTGCATGCGGGGTCGACTGAGGTTCAGAAAGGAGGTAAAGGCAGGTGTCAGCTTGTCGCAAGGCTCTCCTCAAGTCAGCTGCTTGGGAACGTACTCGAGCTGGTCGGCAGGACGGCGGGAGTGTAACAGGGCGCATGTCAGTCTATCGAAGCTGAGACTGTCACGCAAGCTCCTGACGCACTCCATGCTGACCAGAGCGGCAGCTGTAGCCTTTGAAGGCAGGTCGGAGTAGAGACGGAGGGTTGACGATCGGATGGAGTTAAGGTTGAGGGCTTATTAGCTTGGGGGCGCTGCGGCCACTTTGATCCACGTCGTCCTTATTGCGACGGATTATGGCCGAGCATTACATTACGATCAAGCCGACGACCGCCGGCACTGCGCGACTGACTTCGCGACGTCGACACCCACTTCATCAATACCTACCTCGTCCTACAGTCCAGCTTCGCTCATCTAGAGATCGCAGGCTCCGCTCGATCGGCCCCTCGCCGCCCTTTCCGCCTCCTGGACGGGCTCGTCCGATCCATTCGACCGTCCTAGCCCCTTTGAGCCGAGCTCAAGGTTGCTTTCCTCCACCCTCGCACGCTTCACCAGACCATCGCCGCACCGTCAGCACTAGCCGGGCTGAGTCTCATCTCGGACGTTGCCGCGCATGCGAGCATTCTTTGCCCGGCTCGGGGCCGGTCCGCCTGGGTCGGGTCAGACTAAAGTCAAGGACGGCAAAACGCGTCCGGCTGTCATTCGGGAGAAGGCCCGTGACGCGCAGGGCGCAGGGGCCCGTGCGCTCGCGCCTCCGGTCGACGTCTCCTTGCTGCCAGTCCCGGGCCGTCCCTCGGCCGTCTCGCCTGAGCCACAGGAGCCGATATTATTGCAACCGCTACCTATGCCGGACAGTAGCCTGCTCGGCTCGCCGCTGGATGTCACTGGGCTTGTCGCGATATCAAGCGCACCTTCGAGCCCACAGACACCCGCTGCGCTTCTCACTGGGAAGACCGCACTAACAACAGCACTCAATGATGCCTCGGACTCAGGCAACAACCGGCGAGGTCCAGATCAAGCGATGATGGAGACTGTTCAATCTATTCCAGAGTCATCCGACTCCCCGCCCCCAGCAGCCGCTGTTCCGACTTTAGCCAGGACGCCAGCAGAGCACGGGCCGCCTCTCGCCGCAGCAGGCGACACCGATCGCAAGGTGGAGAAGTTGGTCGCCTTCATGACACCGACGACGCCCGAACCCGTCCTCGCGCTAACGGGCGAGCCAGTCAATCCGCGACCACGGGCAGAAGATGCCAAGGGTACCGCGATGAGCCTACCGCCAGCGACGCCGTCGGTGCCGAATGCGACGTCAACAAGCGCCCGCCCGAAACCCAGCACTGCCGCTAGTAGAGCCCGCTCATCGTCTGCCAGACCGGCCGACGTAACTAGCAAGTCTCCGCCGGCGCATGCCCTCCGCGTAAAGAAGGGCTCGACACCGACTCTCGCGGGCGCATCTAGCTCGGCCTTGCAGGCCGTCACCTCGCGCTCGTCGTCCAATGCCGTACCAAGCTCGACGGCGCGATCGCTCTCGGCTCAGACCACTGCCACTCAGGCGGCTCGTCTCAGAAGGCCAGAGATGAGTCGTCCGCTCAGCGCTATGTCCGACATGTCGGCCGTGACTGGGACGACCGGCGGCGGCGGCGGCGGAAGCAGTTACCTCGGCTCGCACAGCAATTGGAGCCAGCTAGCCGACGACGACCTGCTGATGAACCTGAGTCCGCGCGAGCGGACGCGCCAGGAGGTACTCTGGGAGATTGTCTCAAGCGAAGAGCGGTGTGTCCCTCGTCAATGAGCCATTCCATGGCGGCCGGCTGACCTTTGAATCGCGATTCGTCCTTCCAGATACGTCGCCGATCTGCAGAGCCTCGTCGCCACCTTTATCACGTCGCTTCTTCCGCCACTACCAGTCGGATCGCCAACGCTGGACGCGTGGACGCCTCCTCTCGGGACGATCTCGTCTGCGACCTCGGCAACATGGTCGAGCCCTGGCAGCTCTAGCCATGGCGGCTATCCCGTCATTAACGAAGCGGCCTCTCCGAGTGCGACACGCAATCCCTCGGCTGAATCAGTTGACTTGCTCCCCATCGCCGCACGCTTCCAGCAGTCGACCTTTCTGGAGCGCCATAGCTCGGCCCGTAGCAGCAACCACGAAAGTGGTTCAGGTTCTCCGGCATTCGGCACGCATGAGTATGATTCATTCGCGATAACGAGCCACAAGCCGTTTTTGTACGACACGCTTCACCGGCCGCACCCGCTCGGCCAACTCAAGCCAATTGAAGTTCCCTTTCCGGACGCACCTCTCCCCGTCGGCAGTCGCCGGGCCGCACCGGCTGTGCGTTCGCACCAATCGCTACCCCCTCCGACCCGCGCAAGCGTCCGTCCAGCATCATCTTACCATCCCGAGCCACAGCGGCGCCTGGTGTCGGCCGATGCAGCGTGGAACCGGCCTGCTCAGAAGCCACTCCCGACTCCGCCTCCGGATCCGCCTCTGCCTGCACCGCCAATGTCAGCTGCTGCAGTACACGCCGACGTCCTCGGCCTCCCAGAGGAACTCCGGGCGCTTTTGGAAGTCCTCCGGGACGGGATCCTGCCGGGACATCTCGCCCTCAGCCGAGCTCTCCGAGCGCGTCATGTGGAGCAGTTTCCACTCGTTCGATCACTCGCGGATGTCTTCAACGCGCACGTGAGTAAGCTGCCTCGTTCGTCACTGGCCATGCATCAAAGCTAATTGCTTCTCTACATAGTCATACGTCTTGCGCGAGTACACCACGTGAGTCGGGTCTTGATTTGGCTGACTCGATGCAAGTCAGATTGGCTTACAATCCAGCACCTGCAGTTACGTCCTCCACCTTTCGGATGCGCTCGGCATCGTCGACGCGGCGCTGACTTCCGGCGCCACTATGGGGAGCAAGAAATCGGCTAGGAAAATTGTCGAAGACAGCGAGGTTGTGCGACTGCGCAAGGTCTTCCAGGTCTGTCTTGCTGTCCATGCCTGCAGAGATGAAGATATTAGCTGAATACTTCCCACGCGTCTGTAGGAGCTCGACGAACTGGCCGCCGATAAGGGCGAGAGCGGGCTTGCTATCTCGCTGTCGAAGCCGTTCCAGCGCTTGCTCAAGTACCCGCTCTTGCTGCAGAACCTCCTCTTCGTGTGTTTCCCTTTCTCGAGTGCTGCCTCTGCCGCGGCGACCAGCTCACGGTTGCCAACGTTTCGCCTGTAGCATACCGACCCGTCGACAAAGGAGTACGAGGCGACTCTCGGGATGGTTGAGGACGTGGAGGTCATCATCCGCTCAATCGAAGACGAGAAAACCGCGGTCGACGACCGGATCCGGACGCGCGATGCCTTTGCGCGGATCGACGGCTTGGACCGCGAAAGGGTGCGCTGACCTGAGCTAGGATCTAACGTCGACCAGTGCCTGACCATCCTTATTCGCTCACCCAGTTGCTTGTGGCGCCAGCGCCGAGCCGGATATTGCAAGAAGAATTTCCGACGGGCGCCGACGGTGCACGTCTGACGACACCAGCCGCCGCGCGCCGGCAACTCCCAGTCAAAACCAGAGAGAAGAAGGTGTCGCACCGCCTAAGCGACATCCTCAAGCCAACCAACACGCCTTCGGATCTATGGATAGTGTACGTCGTAAATGGGGATGATCGGCTTGCGTACCCCTCTGCTGACGACACTTGCTCTGAAAAGGCGCTTCTCGGACGTCTCCCTCATGTGCCAGCGCATAGGAACAACGACACTGCCGCTCGCTTCGACAGCTACCCGGTCGGCGTCGCTGCCCGATCTGCACGGCAAGGCTAAGTTTGCAACGGTCAGCGGCCGTCGGGCTCAGCAGCAGCCACGCAACCTATACAAGGTAAGTGTGTTGTGCTCCGATCATGTCAGGGAAACCGGATACTGACCTGATTATGCTCTATCAGCTCCTTCGCGTCCACCAGTGGGCCGCGTCGGACGTGCAATTGTCGCCGAGCCAAGGCTGCCAAGACGAGTGAGTCATAGATTGCACTGAAACCGGCGTAGATTCACTGACAACTTTGCGAGTATTGCCTGCAACTCCAGCACAACGATAGGGCGGGCGACTGGGCCGAAGCGGCGACCGTCAACAGCACCTGACGAGCCCGTTGTGGACGAGGATGCCGAGCTCGACAGCGACGACTCATTTGACGACGCCAAGAGTCGCATGTCCTTCAATTATCAGTGCGTCGCTCGCGCCGGTGGCTCTTTAAAACAGTATTGACCGGGCGCAACCGCTTGATCCAGGGGTGGCGACGCAGTAGAGCCTGCACCGCCCTTGCCCAATGGGCGGGTGACTGCGGCCTCGACCAGACGTGCTCGTGCTGCATCGAGTCTTTCTCAGGCTCCAAAGGCTGGCGCCGGGCCCCCTACGACTACGGACGCCGCACGGCGGTCGTCAGGTCAAGACAAGTTTGGGTCGCGCCTGCGGTCGCCTGAGCCGCCAGCTGTGCCAGCCAGCACTCGTGTTCCGAGCCGCGCTCGTTCCGCTGCTCCTAACACTTCCGTGAAGCGAGCCTCAACCCCTGCTGCCCGACCGTGAGCCCTTCTACACAGAAGATTTTTGTCTGCGACCCATTGCACTTACGTTGCTGACCTGTCCTTAACTTGCTTCAGTGCCTGGAACTCGAATGTCACTGCTGCACCGGCCAAGCCGCGCACGTCGTCTGCGAACCATCTCAAGGCGGGCACCGCCCCACCCTCTGCGGCAAAGAAGTCGCCAACGCCATCCGAGGACATCGCTTCGCTCTACCGCTCCTCGCGTAGGGCGGCTTGATGTCATCCACCCTGTCGCCCGCCAGACTGCTTACCCCCTATCTTCGCTTATTTTTGACTACATCTCGGACAATGATTGTCTTAAAGGAGGCTCTACCACTTCTTACTCCTTTACCCTCACGCTATCTGCCTCGAACTTTCTCACAACGTCCTTGCACACGCGCGTCGCCTTGCTTGACACGCACTCGCTCAATCACTTTCGCTTGCCTTCATACCCCACCTAGGTCTTGCACCCCGCTCACTAGCTCATCGCATCCGCTACCCCTTTGATCCTTCACGACTTCTCATGACCCTGCACGGAATGCCCTTTTTGTCCTAGACTTACAAGTCGTCGTCGCCCGGTGAAGCCAGGTCGCCTCGTCGATCGCCCCTTCTCGGCCGCGCCGCCGCACCCGGCCGAGCTTTGTTGCTGCGTCACCGGCGGCCGGATCGGCTCTCCTTCCGAACGACGACCTGTCCAGCCCACCCTCCTTATCCCTTTCGGATCGTGCCTTCCTCCAGCCATGGTCAAGAGTTATCTCTATGCGTTCTCGCGCTTCTACAACTCGAGTTTCGAGCGCGCGCCGGGCGTTACGCTGGCACTCACAAACGGCGCGCTATCGGGCGTCGCGGATGTCGTCGTGTGTCCCCCTTTTGCCTCTGTCGCTCGCGTTGGGCCGAGCTGCTGGCCGCTCATAGGGCCAGCTAGAGACTAACATCAAGCTCGTCGCTTCTGTCCTGCAGGCCCAGTCGACCCAGATCTTTGTAAGTCTGATAGAAACCATCCAAGCCAGCTCTCGGCGCGTGAGGCGCAGCCAGCAGCCGCAGCCTCTGACGACTTCCTTCGCGCGCCACCTCTGCTGCTCCATTCTGCAGTTCCTCGAGGATGCGGCTGGTGGCGGAAGCCGGACACCGTACGATCCAGCACGGACACTTCGCTTCATCGCCTTTGGCGTTGGTATGGGTCCGATCAGTGAGTCCCTATGCCGGATCAGACAGGCGACGATTGGCCGGAGCTTCAACAGACGCTGATACAGCGCTCGACGTAATCACAGTTGGCAGGTGGAATAATGTGAGCACAAGTCAATCATTGACCTTATATGCGCGGAACGCTGAATTGTACTTGCTCGCCACTCAGGTCCTCGAGAAGAACTTCCCTCTTCGCACGGCCGCCCGGTCGCTGAACCCCTCTCCTGCGGTGCCCTCGCGTGCGGCCGCCGCCCGGGCAGGTATGACTGTCCCACCAGCAGCGGCCGGCGCTCAGCCCAAAGTCTCGCTCGCAGCACTCGGCAAGCGTGTCCTTGCCGACCAGGCCGTGATGGCGCCCTTTGGCCTCGTACTCTTCATTGGCAGCATGGGCATCATGGAGGGCCGGACGACGCAGGACCTGAAGGAGAAGTACCAGGACGTGCGTCTGCTTGCCTGAAGCGGCCGACTTAGCGAAGACCCAGAGCTGACATGCGCTTTGTCTGCAGATGTTCGTCCCGGCGATCCTTGCGAACTGGACCGTCTGGCCGTTCATTCAGCTCGTCAACTTCCGCTTCATGCCGCTAGCGTACCGCGTACGTCTACAACCGCCAGAGTCGGCGCTTTGATAAACTGCCCTCGTCATTGACCCCTCTGACTGTCTGGCTGGATTTTACAGGTGCCCTTCCAGAGCTCGTGTGGCGTCCTCTGGACGCTCTACCTATCGCTTCTCAACTCAAACAAGGGCGGCGCAAAGGCTGAGTGAGGCCGCCGTCGACGCTCTCGATACATTACCTCGCCCCTACACTGTACACTTAGAAGACATGGCCCTTGACAGTCGCAGGCAGTCGAGTGTGAAAGTGTTTGAGCCGTGCCATCTTCAGAGGAGCACAAATAGGATCTGCTCGACGTGTGTCTGGCGAGCGAAGGGCGCGGCGGGAGGGAAAGTAACGTGCGGAGCCGTGAAAACGAAGTGGCGTGATGAAGGAAGGTCGAACGAGAATCGAGCAAGCGAACAAAGGTATGCAAGCCAGAGAGCAGCTAGATGATCCGTCGAAAGGGAAGGAAGTGCGGCACGCTCGCTGAGCGCTACCTGCTTAGAGGAGGAAAGCGACACCGGCGGCAACGGCACCGGCCCAAGCGGAGCCGACGACGGCGGCCTGCGCGAAACCAGCGCTGCCAGGCGTGGTGGCGGCGGCCGACGACTGGGCAGCCTGGGCGCCGGATGCGGCCGAGCTGGTAGCGCTGGCGGCACCGGACGAGGCGCTGGCGACAGCTCCCGCAGTCGACGACGCGCCGGGAAGGGCCTGGCTGCCGGTCACATCACCCGAGGTTGTCGTCGAGTTGCCGAAAATGAAGTTCTGGGCCGTCTCGAGGTACGACTCGCCAATAGCCCGGCCGTGGCACTCCTGAACCGACTTGAGCGAGAGGGTCGGGTTAGTGCGCGAGAGGGCGTTAGGGAGGATGTGGTAGACGGCAAGGTCAACCGTGGTCGGGTAGAGGTCTAGATGCGAAGAAGACGAAGAAGAAAATCAGTACTGGCGTGGACGCGAGATCAAGGCATAGGTTGGCGACGAACCGTGCTCAAGCGAGATGAAACCGTTGTCGATCTTGTTGAGGTTGGCGTCAAGGAAAGCAGTCCACTGCGAGAAGGCCTCGGTGGCGTTCATGAGGCCGGCCGCGACGTCAAAGTCCTGGGTGTCGAAAAGGAGACCGTTGTTGTCGCCGACGCCGGTCCACATGACGGCCTGAAGGTTCATCTGAGCAGCGATGGCGCGGACACGGTTGTCGATGTCTCCCTCTGCGGGGATGAGAGAGGAAGAGATTCAGCCAAAGTCGCAGAGCCATGTCGGGAAAACACGCACGAGGAGGGCGGAAGGTCAGGGTGGTGACGCCGGTGATGTCCTTGATAAGCTTGCGCGTCCAGCCGAGCTCAGCAACGATCTGCTCGTTGGTGAGCGTCGTCAGGGGCGGGTGCGACCAGGTGTGGCCGCCAAGCTCGTGGCCGAGGATGTGCTCCTGGCGGAGGATGTCGGGCTGGCCAAGTGCGCGCGAGCCAATGACGTAGAAGGTCGCCTTGAGGTTGTTGTCGCCGAGGTAGTCGAGCAGGATGGGGGTGTTGAGCGACGGTCCGTCGTCGAAGGTGAGACCCCAGGTGTCTTTCTCAGAGCACTCGACGATGTCGGTCTTGTCGGTGCACTGGCCGCACGACCACCAGCTGTAGCCACAAAGGCGGAGGCCTGTGTCAGCGTTGGGGTCTTGAGGTGGGTCGGGGTGCGCAGCAGGCCTCAAAGGACATGAGAGCTGAAAGCCACGCACCAGCGGTCCTTGTCAGCCGAGGCGGCGGCATTGACAGTGCAGAGGCTCTCGCCAGAGTTGGCGACGTTAGGAGAGTAGCTCGGGACCTGCAGGCGAGAAGAGGTGTCAACACGTCACAAAAGGCAGGACGTCTGAGCTGTGCCCAGGCGCGTCGCCGCGCCGGGTGAAAAGAGCAGGCGCGCTGCTCACCTTAGTCCAGTCGATGGCGGCGACCCAGGCCTTGACCTCGTCAGAGTCAGTCGGAGGGGTGACGTCCATCGACGGGTACGCGCCGGGCGTGTACGACCCTGGATGGTGACAGAGGTTGAGGGCTGTCAGTCAAACCGGCTTGACGGACAAGACTCCTTCTCGGAATAGCAACGAGGGGCCCGCCCGCGCGCGCCTCACCCCGCGCGTGCGTGCATGCAAGCCAACCGATTGGCCCTCTTGAGAAAAAGTCGATGATGAACAGACGTACACTCAGGGAGGGTGGGCGCGTTGGTGATGGCCGGTTGCTGGCCGGCAGTTGGCGTCGCCGGTAGCGGGACCGAGACGGTGAGCATCGAGGCAAAGATGCTCTCGAGCGGGACGCTCGACGGCGGGGCCGTCGCAGCGACGATGCCACCGACGGGGGCGACAGTCGCCGAAGGCATGTCCTGGCGGCGCATCATGTTGCCGGCGGGGCGATAGTTTTTGCCGGCACAAGCCTGGGCACCGGCAGCGGCGACCGAGACAGCGAGGAGGGTCTGGAGGACGGCCATGGGGGGCAGGCGCGTTTGTTGTGGCGAGAAGAGGGGGGTTTGGCGACCTTGAGAAGATCGATTAAAGGGCAAAGGGAAGAAGTGCTGTTGGAGCCTGGATCGTATCCTCAGAGGTCGAGGGTGCGAAAGGGAGCTGCTTCGGTCTAGATAGACGACTAGTATAGAGGTCGGTGGGTGAAGGTGAAGGTCAGGTCGAAGGGAAGGCAGGTGGGCTGAGGCTCTTTCTTGTGCGCGCGCGCCAGGACAGGCAGGCTCTTGGCAGTGGTCACCGCCGCCCATCCTGCGTCGCCACAATCAGCCCTGCTCGTCGCCCGGCTCCGGCGTCAGCTTCCGCGTCGGCCCTCGCGTCCAGCTGGTGCCTCGACGGGACCTGTAGCTGCTTAATTTCCAGCACTGCGACTTTCTCAAGGACTTGGGCAGCCGTGGCGCGTCGGGGGAGCGGTCTGGCAGGAAGGCTGCTGCGCGCGCCGGTCGACACGGCGCGTCCTGTCGCCCTTGTCGAGGGGATCATTCTACCAGCCGGCGGATCAAGCTGCCATGGTAACTCTAAAATGAGCTGGTATGGAGGTCGCTTCGATCTCATGCGCACGCCATGTAGCTTCGTCGGAGGATTGTCGCGAGCTGAAGGAGCCCTTCTTGGGCTGCCCAGCGTGTTGACAGCTAGCTGAAAATATAAAAAAGGCTGATCGACCGGATCTCGAATGACCCCTTTCTATCTCAGCAGCGACATGAACAAAGCGATGAGGAGAGGTGAACAAGCCAGATGAGCGCCGCTCGACCGAGCGGGCGTTCTGTCAGATCTGCGGGAGGAGGATTGTTTTGCTCGCCACGTCCGCCTCCGCCAAATGAGCTGGGCGAGCGTCGTGCTTGTGCGCCCGGCCTGCGGGAGGAAGAGAGGCCGCGCGCTCGGGACGATTCGCGGCCTCCAACGCCGACCCCCTTTCCTGCGACCGCCCTCCCCGCCAGCTTCGCCTAGGGCCTCCGCACGTCTGCTCGACATGCCGGCCGACCGACGTAAGAGCTCGTCAGGCCAGCCTGACCCGGTCAGCGACCGGCCGTTGACGGCGAGGTCCGTCCCCTGCTTCCACCTTCCTCTCGCACAACCCGCCACGCCCGTCCATCGCAGCTGGACTCGCTGACCTATCCCTC
Source organism: Cystofilobasidium macerans (assembly GCA_014825765.1). Lineage (NCBI taxonomy): Eukaryota > Fungi > Basidiomycota > Tremellomycetes > Cystofilobasidiales > Cystofilobasidiaceae > Cystofilobasidium > Cystofilobasidium macerans. Next base: position 53,063 of record MVAP01000022.1, on the reverse strand, counting down.
CTGCCGACCTTTGCTGCCATCCAGTTGCAGTGCGTCGGCCAAACTCTTCCGCTCTGCTGCGCGTGTCCGTGGCTGATTCCGAAGCCGGGCCGGCCTGCCTTTGTCTCTTCTTGCCAGACAGCTGTCGGGAGCGCAAAGTCAAGTGCGGCGGCGAGTACGTCCGGTCTCGTCAGCCTTTGGCTATTCCTCCTCATCCATTTAAAGCACCTAGCTCGCCCGCGTGGGGACAACACCTCCATCCGGATGTGGGGCGGAAGCGCGAGAACGGTGCCGCCCGACCGGACCGCCTCCTGTCCCGGTCGATCGCACCTGGTTCTGACAGTCTTGGCCTGCCTCCGCCTGTCCGTCTCGCAGGAAGCCGCGATGCGACAATTGCGTGAAGTCAGGTCAGTATTTTACGCACCCGCTCATCGGCGCATAATCGGGCTGACGCGTGCATTCCCGTCTCCGCTCCCTTGCTGCCCTCTCAAGACCGCACCTGCGTGAGCAGCATTCTTTTCGGACGCGGCTCTGCCGATTTAACTGCTGATCGATAGTTGCATATTTGTTCTTGCGAAATCACAGGAGTATCGCGCCAAGCTTAAGCCAGGCCTGAAGGCTGGCGCCGGCAACGTCGACAACCGGATCAAGGACCTCCAAGCGCAGGTTCGCTCGCACGAGGCCCAGCTGCTTCGTCTGAACGACTTTCTGGCTCCGCTTGGCTTTCAGGTCGGATTGACGGCTGGTGATGGCCAGCGCTTCAAGAGCGAGGCGCCGTCGCCGTCGCCGTCATCGAGCGTCGGTAGTCCGATAGTTAGAGAGGACGGCCACGTCGATGGTCGGGGCGGTTCCGACCAGACTGCCGCGGCCGCCTCGTCGCATCGACCGCAGCAGCCGGCAACGACGGGAGAGCTGATGAGTCTTACGCCGCTAAAGCCGCTTTCATTTGATGGACTGCTTGGTCCTACGCCTGGATCGACGCCGTCGGCGTCATTGCACTCCACGCTGCTCGACCAGCACCTCCCGCCTCCGAGCCAACTCTTTCCCTTCCCTGCCAGCCGAGGTCCTCAACAGCCGCAGCAGCCGCAACATCAGCCGCAACAACAGAACATCGGCGCAATACACCCTTTCTCGTCGCAGCAGCAGCAGCAGAATGCGCCGTTTGCGAGCCCCCAGACGGCAGCAGAGACGCTCCTCGGCCTGAGCGGAAACAACTTTATGAACGGCAACGAGGCAAGCTTCGGCGTGCAGGGTCCCGCTGCAGGACCCTTCTCACAAGCGACCGGTTCTAGCACTGGCCGGGTGGATGATGTTCACATGCGTGAGCCAGGCGATGTGTACGTTGGTACTGTCTCGTTCCGCCGTTATCAGCACCTCTACTGACGTTGTCCCACTTTAAGCAGCGGGGAGCAACTGATGAAGCAGCTTGGCCGTCGGAGCTCATCTTCATCCCACCAGTACCCGCCGTACGTCACTTGACCCCCTCTCAAACCGCAACGCAGTCTTGACTGATCGCGCCCTGTCACGTCTTCTGTAGTATGCAGCTTTCAATGGATCAGCCGGCGGCTTCTACGAGCTCGTGGGGTGCCGCCGCCGCCGGGCCCTCGCTCGGGCCCAGTCTTGGCAAGGCGAGCTTCTCGCCGGCTTCCTTCCGGCAGACGGGCTCGGAGCTGCCGCCGCCGGAAGTCATCTCGGAGCTCGTCACGCTTTACTATCGCCACATCCATCCGTGGTCGCCACTCGTCATTCACGCCGACGAGGTTTCCTCCGGAGCCGGCTTCAATGCTCATTCGCCATCCCAGCCGTCATCGAGCACGCGCTCATCCTCTTCACCAAGCGTCCTCATCCACGCTATTGTCTTCGTCACGCTGCGCTTCTCGGACCACGCTCACTTCAGCCTGCACCCAGCCACCTCGAAGTCGCATTACGCCGGCGTCGCCAAGAACACAGTCCTTATGGCCGCCATGAACCAGATGAGCATCGCCAATCTCCAGGCGCTCACGATCCTTGCTCTCGGCTGGGTCCACGAGGAGGGCGGACCGCAGCGTTGGGGCGGCGCGCTCTCGCTTCTGACGGGTGCCGTTTCGCACGGCCGGCTCGGCGAGGAGGACCGCATGGTCGAAGACGCTTGGAACGCACAGCATCCCGAACAGAAAGACAAGATCGGCTCACGACTTTATCACGCAACAAGTCAGACATCACTCTTCAAGGTCTCGACAAGCTGGCAGGAGATCGAGGAGCGCCGGCGGCTCTTCTGGCAGATCTTCTGCTTGGACACTTACGCTTCCCTTAGCACGGTTCGTTTAATCCTCCCCATTATTATCACTGCGCTTAACGATTGACGATGCACCTTTCGTTGCGTTTCAGGGGTTTGCACTCTCGTTTCAGGCCGAAGACGTCCACCGCCGGTTGCCCTCCCGCGATGGCGCTTGGAACAAGGGGGCGGCACAGCGCTTCAACCCGCTCGTGACGGAGCGCCTCCCCGGCGTAGCCGAGGGGGCGGAGCCCGTCTCGCACTATGCTTACTACTGCTCAATAATCCATATTCTCGGCGAGGTTCACAACTTCATTCGCGCACCGCTTCTGCTGTCGTCCGTCGCGGAGACGACCGCTTGGAAGGAACGCTACCGGCGGCTCTCTGACCAGCTGCTTTCCTGGTACACGGCCCTCCCAATCGCTATCCGCTCTGTCGAGCGGCCAGACTGGGATGCGAGCGAGGGCGAGGGCGGGCTCAAGGTCCTTGTCCTCGCCGCCTATCTCGCCACGACGGTCCGGCTGCATTCGGCTATAGCCTATCCGCCCGTCTCGTCTCCCTCCTTCCTACCCTCGGATGCTGCTGCTGCAACTTGCGTTGGGGCCTCGATCCGGATGGCAAAGCTCGCCTCTCTCATCGGCGAGCATCCGATCTCGCGTCCGGGCACCGCACCGGGTCCAATCGACTCACGCGACCTCAACCCAATCTTCACCTGGTTTGTCTGGATTGCTGCCCGCGGGCTCGTCGCGCACGCGTTCATCAAAGTACGTTGTTTACCTGCGTGAAACTTCCAGAACTTGTGCGTCTGACCTCCCCTATCCGTCTCAGCGAACCCCTCTGCTAGTCGACCAGACGATCGTGTTTCTCGAGACGCTTAACGCGCTGGGCGCATACTGGAGCACATCAAGTGAGTTGGATCTGGCCTTTCAGATCACGCTGAGCCAAAGCTGATCGCCAGTACATCCTTCGTCAGAGCGCTATGCTAAGATCATCGCCGCCGCACTCAACGAATCGCACGCGCGGCAGCCAATCCCTAACTTCACCTTCGACCACACCGTTCCAGAGTCACCTCCGGAGGGCCCTGGATTCCGGCGCAAGGACTCGACGTCGAGCGTGCTGTGCGTCGACCAGTTTGCACCGTTGAAAACCTCTCTCACCCAGCCTGCTGACTCTGTCTACCCTTTTGTTGAGCAGGGCCGACATGCGACGGACTGCGTTTCAGGCGCTCGCGACGCTCAAGGAGGAAGACTCTGAGGAGGAGGAGAATGACGACGTGCAGCATAGCCCGAAGGAGGCATCGGCCGAGATGATGCCGCCGCCGATGACCCCAAGCGGCTTTGGTGACGCATCTCAGCCGATGTGGAAGCACTCAATCCTCTTCCCTTCCACCGAGACGCCCGCGGCCCGGTCGCCTGGGCTCAGCCAGCAACACCAGCAGCAGCACCAATCTGGTGGCGAGAACATGGCCGACCCCTATAACTTTGACGCTCCGCTCGATTGGTTCCACTTCAACCTGTGAGTCTCGCTAGCTTCCTGATGTAGCGATCACATCGTCTGACTCGTCACTGGACGACTTGCCCTAGCTTTGCCGAGCACGACCTCCCAACCTACTCCGTCCAGGTCTCGCCGGTTAACCCGTCGATTCCTCTCCCTTGACGTCAGCAACGACAGCGGCGGCTTGCTCTCACAACCCCGCATCCTTTCACGACCCCTTCTCTTTCCATTATATCCCCCTGCGCCTCTTCATGACGACGATCCATCTTGTTCTTTTCCGCTATCAACGACCTCTTCGTAATCGTCTGCTCGAATGGCAGCTCGGAAATTAGCGCGGTTTAGACGGCCCGTGCAGCATGTCGGCGCGCAAGATTGAGGGCAGCATCGACGTCGGTCCGACCCGCGAGCGCTCCCGGGGGCGGGTTTTCGCCTTCGGCACCCCAATTCCAGAGCTAACGTTCAACCGGGTCGTACGAGCGTCTGAGCCGGTCGCGCTCGATCCGGCCGATAGCACGGGCAAACTTGCTCGACCCTGCAAGCACGGGTGGTGTCGTCAGCGCCGGTGCCAGGCATGCGCCGCGAAGTCAGACGCACATAAGGTTTGGCCGACAAGCCAGCGCTTTGCTATCAGCTCCTTGATCTTGCAAATCTCCTCGACCGGGACTTGCAGAGCCGGGAGATCGGTGGGGGATTCAAGCGGTCGTCGACGACCGCGAGTGTCGACGCGCTGGCGCAGCATGTCGTCCGCAAGTGGCACGCCTACCTGGGTGCAGACTCCGGCATATGGGCTCAGACCATTCGCATCCGAGACCAATGCATCAGCAAGCGTGCGTCGGAGGAACGAGGCGATCTCATTGCAGCAATGATGGCCGGGGCTTGTGAACTTGAAGGCGGCCGGGACGTGGCACATGCCTACGTGAGGGGGCGGTAAGCAGATAATTTACGACAAGAGAGATTCGAAAGAACACGTACCGTCATACACCTGAAGGAGAGTTCTGGGAGGCGCGAGCTTGACCTGAAACTTACTAATAGGAGAGGTCGCTTTGACAATGTGCGCCGGAGTGGGGAAGCGGTCGGGATCAGAAGCATTGTGAGCTCTGCGGAGGCGATATAGAACTTCAGCAAGGACGCGTCTGACGGCTCGCTAAAGAGTTTGCTGACGTGTAGATGATCTCGTCCCTCAAACGTTCTTTGTCCCCTGCGATGAAGAGAAGCGGGCACAGGCCCCGGAAAGTAGCAAATGCCGGCGAAACATAAGGGTGGGTGAGCTGCGTGTTGGTCGCATAAAATTGAAGTTGGCCACGCTGGAACGATAGACGAAGGGCATCGTCAACCTTCACCACCGATTCCGGAGAGGTGATGAAACTGACGATGATCTGGGAAATGCCATCAACAGTGATTGCGATGTCGCCCTTCTCGCTCGGAGAGACGGCGTCTTGGTCGGCTTGCGACTTCGGCAGCGGTTTTCGTATGTGCCTCTTCTTCTCAGCCTGGGAAAAGATGGAATCCTGAGCAAGTCGATCGTAGACCGAGGGCGAGGGCGCAGCCCCGCCGACTGAAATGCTTGCTGGAGGGGGCCAGAGGGAGCTTGGTTGGTGGATGAACCCGTATGGGCTGAGGAAGTCCGATTCGGCGTTTTCCATGAAGCTTGGGAAGGAATGAGTTAGGTCGCACCACGGGCTGATGAGTGCTGCCCCGGATGGTTGCTGTATGCCGACGTCGCGGAGGACCTGGAGCAATGCCAGAGCTAGCCCGCCGCCGGCCGAGTCGCCGGCGAGAACGATCTGCGATGGGTCGATCGCCTCATGTCCAGCGTTGGGTGGCGGCCTGATGAGGAAGAGGTAGGCCGCAAGTGCATCTTGAAGAGCACATGGGAAGGGAAACTGAGGTGCCTTGCGGTAGTTGATAGCGAACGCTCGGCCGCGGATGTCGCTGGTCAACCGTTCAATGAGAAATCGGTGCGAGTCGATTGAGCGAGCTAGAAATCGAGGGCAGGAAGGGAGGGCTTAAATGTTCAGAAACTTGTAGAGACACTCAGCATCTGTGCGAGTCACCATAGTAAGCGCCCTGAAGACGACAGGCCCGATTGTACTAGCATGAACTCGCTTGCTCCTGCTGATGCCTTACTCACACCGTGTAGGTATAGCAAAATCGGTTGGCCATCTGACTCCTTCTCCCGTCGATCAGCCTGCGTGGCGCATTCCACCATCCATTCGGCCGCGACGCCGTCGAGAGCTCGAACATCCCACCACTCGACACCGCCGACGACCTTGCGGGCTTCCTCGGGGCCGCCAAAGGCTCGGATGAGAAGCTCGGCCGCCGTCTTACAAGACGGGAGGGGAATCAAAAGCGTGGAAGAGAGGAACGAGGCAGAAGCCTTGGTCGAGGGCGCGCTGATGGGCTGGGCGGCCTCGACGGTGAGGTAGGTCATTCTCTCATTCAGGGGGCCAGCGTCGGTGCGTGTGAGGGTCAGGTCCGCGCAGTAGACAACCAAGGTCACGCCGTAGCTACAGTCCATCTCTCCTCACTTTGAACACATTGAAGGCAAGGTCATATCTGACGTGGCGCATCGTTGAGCAAACAACGAGTCAGAGCCACATTCACGTAGCCGCAAGGTAGTAAGCGAAGATGAGGCCACGTACGACAGCTCACCGCGCGCGACCGACTGCCTGTGGACTCCGACGACGGGGTCATCTCAGCCTCTGGCTGAGTCGCGGGCAACGAATCAGCCAAAGCACCTCATACCTGACTGTCGCTTGAAAGTGGAAGAAATCTGGACGCGTGCAAATATGCGTGGCGTCAGCTACCGAATGGAGCGGAGCGGCAGTTCAGAAGGGCGAGCGCAGGTCGAGCACTGACGGGTGTAGATCGTCCGTATGAAAGTAGCGACGACAGTCCAGGCGAGATTGAGTGGAGGGAGAGCCATAGCGCAGGCGAGATCCTGTGAGCCTGGTGTCAGCGAAGTCCGCCCGTTGCCGAGCGGCTTAAGCTCTTAAGCGAAGAGGGTCGACGGGGCACGAGACGGGCACCTTTCGCCGAGCCCGGTCGGGTTCGCGGCGTCTCGCAGCCCGCAGGCCGGTTACTTCCGCGTCACGGCCGAGCGCCCTATCACCACCGATCTATCCAATTAGCTCGTGATCCTCGACATGAGGACAGGTAGGAGACCTGGCGACAAGGCATCTGATGTGATGAAGCCCGGGCCTTTGCAAAGTCTGAAGCGAGCGCCAGCGCCGATCATAAGAAGATTGATTGGGATAGATACGCGGGCTCTAAATCTTTTCCCCTCTAGTCGTCTTGGCCCCTTCCGCGCCGCTGTCGACCGCCGCGTTGGCCATGGTCGCTGACGCTCGCCGCATGAAACCTGGAACGGCGAAGCGCGAGCCGTTCCGCTGGGCTTTAACCGCAGTCAGACCCGATCCTTCGACATCGGAAGTCTCTACGCCAGATGCGTAGCCGCTGACTGGCGCAGACAAGGGCGAGACCTTACGCTGCGATGGGCGAACGGCGCTGAAAGACGTTGGCGATGAGGCCGCTGTTGAAGCCGGGGTCGCGACGGCGTGCGACTCGTGGGCCGGCGTCCGTGAGCCCGAGTTGCTGTTAGACGAGCGGGTCAGGAGGTCCATTGCGGTGGTCCTGCGGCATGTAATGTTAAGAGCGTCAGTGATGGAAGCGATGTCTTGCGACATATAGAAACGGAAAGCCGCACCAAAGGTTCAGTCCGCCGAGCTTCGACTCGCCGCGGTCGGTCTGATCGGCGATCTTGGCCAGCTTGACGGCCTCGCTCGTGTCCCGCCGGCCAGCGACGGCGCTCGGCGGCGGACGCTCGCCCTTCAGCGCCCAATTCCACTGCGAGCCAGCACCGTCGCGGAGGAGGAATTCTTCGCCGGCGACAGGCTTGGGCAGCTCGATATCTCCCTGAGCAATTCGCTCACGCCAAGCCTGGGCTGACTTGGCCGCCTCCTTGTGCGACCGCTTGAGATTCTTGATCCGGTTGCGCTCAACACGGCGAGCGGTTCGCGCAAACTTTTTGTCCCCTGCAGTACGGTAGGTAGAGTGGCTGTCAGTGATGAATTGCCAGCGAGCCAAGGTCGTGATCGCACGTACACAGAGTCTGGCCGGTAAGATAACGCTTCGCAGGCAGCTCCTTGATTTTGGCAACCTCGTCAAAGGGGATTTGAAGGCCCGCCAGCTCCTGCTCAGGCTCGAGCGGTCGTCGCAGGCCGCGCGTGCTGATGCGCTCGCGGATCATGCCGTCGTCGCTGAATGGGTTGCCGCCCTGCCCGACCAGTTGTATCCAGAAGTATCAGCAGGGAATTTTCAATGCGCTGCGAGTGGCTGACGATGCTTGAGTTGACGCACCTGTCCCGAAGCGGCGGCGTAAACGGCTGGGTGTCCAGCCGTTTCCGGCCCCTCCGGCGGCGGAGGCTCGGTCGGATCCTGGAAGCGTGGCCCGGCAACATCCCCGGAGCCGGCCCTGCTCGAGCCGTCGACCGTCAACCAGCGCCGTCGGCCGCCGTTGGAAGAGCCCGAACCTTCAGTTGAGCGCGGGGTCTTGCGCCCGCTGTCATCGAGTGGCGATAACGGTGAGATCGGTGGAAGCCCTTCGATCGCTGACGTCTGTATCGAGGGCGCCGGCGTTGCCGTCAAGTGCTTATCGGTGAACACGAGTCTTGGGCCAAGCTCTTCGCTCTCGGTCCGGCCGTCGGGAGTGCCAGGTAAGCTCGGCACCGGACTGTCGCCGGCCACGCTTGCAGAGGGTGAGAGGGGGTTTGGCGAGGGCGGTCGCGTCTTTGGCGACGTGACAAACTTGCAGAAGTTGGCAATAGCTGCAAGACGGCAGCAGTACGACACAAAGCGTGAGATTTAAAGCTGAAGGCCGATGAAGCCAGAGAGAACTCACAGCGGTACGCGTACTTGGCCGGTGTCGTCATCGAGTAGAGTGGAAGGACGTGGCAGACCTCTGTGCATGAGGAAGTCGCCAGTCAATGTCAATCAAGGCGAAGGGAGTGGGACGGAGTGACCAACCATCGTAGACTTGAAGGTGGACCTGAGTCGGCTCGAAGCGCTCATTGATATCTTTGAGATGCGGCATCAGTTTGATGACATGTGGCGGGATGGGATAACGTTCCGGATGCGCAGCTTTGTGCGCCCTAAGACAGGATAAGGTGAGTGTCAATCCACCTATGTACCCATTGGACCGCTCAGCAAACCGGTGCTCACGTGTACATGATCTCGTCGCGCAAGAGCTCCTTGTCCGAGGCCAGTACCAGCAGTGGACAGAGGCCGCCGAGGTAGCCAAATGCGGGCGAGACGTAAGGATGGGGCAGCAGCGAATTAGGAGCGTAGTGTTGAATTTGCCCTCGCTGTGAGACAAATATCCAGGCATCAACATCGACGAGTCATATCTGAGTACGGCGAATGAGGACGCACGATCGTCTGCAGCTTGCCGTCAATCTCAATGATGATGTCCTTGCCGTCGGTCGGGTCGACCGCGTGCTGGTGAGAACGGTCGGCCGTCTTGGTTGCCGGAGGACGATCGCCGTCCTCATCCTTACCGCCCTCGGTTCGCGGGTTGAGCTTCCGCGATGCCTCAGCCTTAGAGAGACCGGCCGTGCCTGCGAAGGCGTCGTGTACCGAGGTCGACTTGTCGCCCTGGGCCGCAGAGCAAGACTCGAGATCGATTGAATCGCCCTTTGTTGTCGTGCCTGACTTAGCCGTCGCCTGAGCTGATTGGCCGACCTCATGACTGTCGTCATCTCGGTCACTCTCGACGTCACTCGAGCTAGCGCTGCTTGCACTAGCCGTATCATCACCTCGGGCCGTCATCCTGTCAACCGCTTGGCGGACCCGCTCGCGCAGCGTCTGCTGGACGTGCTCGCTCAGCTCGGCGGCCGGCGGGGGCCAGAGCGTACTCGGCTTGTGTATGAAGCCGTAGGGCGGCATGACGTCGGTCGCAAAATTGTCCATGACTGACGGGAACGAATGCGTCAGGTCGCACCAGGGCGAAATGGCGATCGCCCCAGCCGGAAGCGGCAGGCCAGCGTCGCGAAGGACCTGGAGCAGGGCGAGCGTCAGGCCGCCGCCGGCCGAGTCGCCGGCTATGACAATCTGCGACGAGTCAATCGCCTTATGCTTAGCATCCGGAGGCGGATAGAGCAGATACAAGTAGGCTGCGAGCGAGTCTTGGAGAGCGCAGGGGAAAGGGTACTGAGGCGCCTTGCGGTAATTGACGGCGAACGCCCTGCCCTTCATCTTGCGTGCGTATCGCCAGATCGTGTACCGATGCGTGTTGATCGACCCCCCTTGACAAGCGAGAGAACCATGTGAAATTAGCGCGAGATTCAGAGGCAGACGGTCTTGAGCCGATACGCACAGTAGTAAGCGCCCTTAAGATATAATCCACTGGCAAGGGTCAGCGCGAAGGCGAGGTCGCAGGTAAATCTTGAGCGGACTGACTCCGTGAATGTAGAGCATTGTGCGCTGCATGTCGTCCATGCCCTCCTGCGCCATCTGCTCATCGAGGTCTTCCTCTACTTCGGTATCGTGTCCAGCGCCCGCCACCGAGCCCTCCGCCTTCGCCTTGCCTTTGCCTTTGTCGTGCATCGCACTCTCGCGCCGTTTCTCCTCCTTCTCCCGCTCGGCCCAGAGGCGCTTGCCGACGATCCATTCGGCCTCGACGCCCTTGAGGCCGCGGACACGCCACCATTCTGTCCCGCCGACGACACGGCGGGCCTCCTCGGGGCCGCCGAAGGCACGGACGAGATGGTCGGCCGCCAGTCGGCACGTTGATAACGGGATCAGGAGCGGGACGACAAGAACCGACGGCGGAGAGGGCATGTGGGCGTTGGAGAAGCGCTGGAGGTCCTCGACTGTGTTCTTTGTGGCGATCTCGAGGAAGGCCTGTGTGATGGGCAACCGGCAAGGATCAGTCCCTGGCTACGAACGGCGGCCTTAGCCGTCGCTAAACACACCTTCATGACACTGAAGGCTTCGTCATAGCTGAGGGCACAGGTATCAAGCGATGCCCGGGTGGGCGAACGTATAAAGTCAGGCGGTGGTCTCGATACCGGCGAGCAGCACCAGAGGGAGGAGGCAGGGAGACACGCACAGGAGCTCGCTCCGCGCAGCCGAGTCCCTGAGGCGCGAGCACGAGCGGGACCTAGGTCAGCAAGCTGCAGCAACGACTCGCGCCGATCGCAGCAGGTTCGAAGCCAGACGGCAAAATCTGTTGGAACTTACTTGACTGTCTTCTTATGCTTGAAGTAGTCTGCCTCGGGCGTTTGGAATCAGCGCGATGAAGACAAGGGAGAGACGCGGTCAGCCTGATTCCCGTCGCTCGGCCAGGCCGAGCGAGTAACTTTGGGAAGTACAGACGGTTGAAGAGCGTCTCGACGACGACAGGTGCACCCTGCGCGATGACGGCGACCGATGAGAGGCCCATGGTGAGCCGGTGCAAGGCGGGGAGGGTGATGAAGGAGCTGCAAGACACGACGCCGGACGCGTGCGTACATAGTCGTCAGCCCGGGCGAGGGTCCGGTGGCCGCCGAGTCCAGTGAGGGGTTTAAATGCCCGATCTGGGACATGCAACCCCAGACAATTGCCGATCGAGTGCTGTGCAAGCAACCTGTCAGCAACCCAGACAGCTGCGCTCTCGTACGAGCGCGGCTTCAAGTGGCACGACGCCGTCCAACCGCTCCTCTCGCCTGGCGACCTTCCTGGTCGGTCGCTTCCATCCATCACCCACCCGACATCGGCATCATGTTTGACGAGGTCGACTACGCCTCGCTCTTCCTCGCCGACGACCCCTTGCTCGGCGCCGGCTTTCCGGTCAAGAGCCGGCACCACCTCTCGCACCTGCCTTCGTCCGCAGCGGTCGGCGGCGGCAGCGACGATGCCGGCTTCGCCCTCTTCCCCTTCCACCTGCCGCCGTCAGCGCCATCTCCCTCGGCCGGCTCGTCCTCGGCCCAGTCCGACTCGGTCGATTCAAGCTCGCGAAGCGCACCCAGCCCATCGGCCGTCAGCGTCCACAGCGCAACGGGCGCCGAGGCGACGCTCCTCGCTGCGCCTGGAGGCGTCGATGACCTGTTCGGGGGCGGCCTCGCCGGCTACGACCTCGACGGCGACGGTGGCGTAGACAGCTATTCGACAGGTGCTAGATGGACGGGCGATTTCGGCTCATGGGGCACATCGGCTTTCACCGGCCAGATCCCGGATGGCGCCGCTCCAAGTGGACCGAGCGCGCCCGCGTTCGCGCCGTCACCCTCAGCCGGTTCGAACACCTCCAAAGCAACCGATGTTGCCTATGGTCAGCAGCAGCAGTTTGAGCCATTCTTCGATGGCCTCGATCTCGACCTCAGTGGCTTCACGCTGCCGCCCTTGCCAGATGATCTGGCCGCGCTGGGCGCCGCCACGAGCAACGGTACCTTCCGGCCTAGCCCGTCAACCGACTCCCTGGAACAGACGATGCTTCATCAGCAATCGCAGGCTGGGGGCGCTATCCCTTCGTTCGTCCTATCGCACATTGAGAATAACCAGGCGTTCCATTCAACGGCAACCGCATCGGCTGCTGCCCTGCCTGGCCCTCTCACCGGCGCGTTGACCGCCGGCCAGGGTCTTCCGCCGTCCACAGTCTCGCCCACCCCGAATTCCGCTCCTGCATCCGCTCCACTGAAGCGCAAGGCTTCTTCTTCGGGCGGATCGGCCACCTCGCCGAACGCTGCGGCAAGTAGCGCCCAGAAGCCGGTCTCGGACCACAACGCTATTGAACGCAAGTATCGTGACAACATCAACGACGCGCACGTCAAGCTCCGCGACTCTGTGCCCGTCCTTCGCGTGCTCTTGTGCGTCTTTTAAATTCGCTCGAGACGAATGATGCGTCTGACTGCACTTTCACTCCTTCACAGCAACACGACGACACCAATCACCGCCGCGCTTGACACACCGTCGCCATCAACAGGGCTCATTGACGGCCAAATGCCCGAGACCAAGCAGGGCAAGGCGACTGTCCTTACTGCCGCTCGCGAGTACATCTTCCTCCTGCAGCAGTCGCGCGCCGCCGAGCGCCGCTTCAGCGCCTGGCTCGAGGATCGGATTGGCGACCGCGGTCTTCGAGGCGAGTGGGAGGTTGAGGACGAGACCTCCGAGCTCGAGGACGTCTACTTGCGCGCGCTTCGACACGGCACGCTTTGGCGGAGTTTCCCACATTACGCTGATCAGGACGAGGACGGAAATGGCGGACCGAAGCGCAAGAAAGCCCGGTCCGGTGCCCCTGTCAAGTCCAAGGCCGGCGGTGCAGGCAAGGGCAAAGGTAGCCCGCCCGTCGGCGCCAAGGAGGCCGGCAAAGTCATGCTCGCGCTCGGCCTTGGCCTCGGTGTTGGTTTGCCGCTCACCGGATCTTCCGCGGCGGTATCCGCGTTCGACGTCAGCGCCGACGAGGCTGAAGACGGTGCCGGGGCTGTTCGCAATGGCGGTCGCATCATCGGCCGGACGCTTCTTCGCCGGTCGCTCGCTAGTACCAACTCAATCCCGACTTGGTCGGCTGAGAGCGCGCTTAGCTTACTCGCCCTCCTTGCCGCGGCATGGCTAGCAATTTCGGTGATGCGCCGGCTCGTTGGAGTCGTCTCTAGCTCGAGGGCCGCCAAACGGGCAGCTCGGATCGAGAACGCTCTCCTGTCGGCAGGGGTCGGTTCGTTTTCCGCCTGCGATACGCCAGCTGCAGACAACGACAATGCGTCGTCCTCGGCTTTGGAGCAGGGCCTTACTCTCAAGCAGGCGCTTGGTGTCGACACCTCGTTCGCCGTCGCCCGCAAGCTTGTCGGCACCATGGCGCCTTTCAGGTGGCTCAGGCGTCAGGCGCCGTCTCCGAGCGAGGACGGCGACCGCGAGCGTTGGGCCTGGGTCTGGCTGGCCGAGCAGTCTCTTACAATTCGTGCGTGCCTCCTCCGAAACCTCGTTCAACTCCCGCCGTTGACTCGTCGTCGACCTTCTTCTCAGCAACCGACCTCTCGTCGTACCTGCTCCTGTCATTCGTATCTCGCCGCCTCGCCGAGATGGTCCGCTCGGGCGATTCGTCGACAAGCAGCGGCCCGTCGCGGCCGGACCAGCACATCCTCCTCGCCTTCCTCTCGCACGCACTTACAGGAGCACCAGCTCAGCCTTCCGCCGCCGCAGTCAAGCATTGGTCAACAGCTCAGGCGGCCGCCGCTGCCACCGTGGCAAGCAACAGTGACGCAGAAGACGAAGTCCTCAAGCTTTCGTTCGTCGAGACTTGCGCCATTTGCCCCGAAATCTTTTCGCCATCCGCGCTCGGTCGACTGACCGGCGCCAAGGCCAGGATTGGCGACGCCCTCGTCCTGCGCGACCTCAAGGCTTTGTGGGCCGATGTCCTCGGTGCTTTGGCACCCCGGTCAACTCGGCCTCAATCCTCGGCCGCCTCGTCCCCGACCTCGTCGACAATCACGACACCCCATGATGCCGGCCACCCGTTCGGTCACCTCGTCACGAATCCGCTCGCCCCCGCCCACCGGGTCTCGCTCGCTCTCGAGCTCAATGCCTTAGAGCGGGCAACCTCGCCGGGCAGCGCAGCTCGCGAGCTTGTCGTTGTCTCACGTGCAATCTGGGCCGTCATGGAACGCGACGCGGCCGGCCTTGAGTCTGGCGTGCTTCGCGTGCTTGGCGAAGAGAAGAGTCGCGGCCGGCAGCAACTTGGGCAGGCCAGTCAGGCCCTGCTTGCTTTCGCGGGGGTCAAGGCGACCGGCGCCGAAATCGCGTCCGCAGCCTCGTCTGCGGCAGTCAGCTCGCCTTCGTCAACGGACCTCCTGATAAGCGAGGTAAATCTGACGCTGGCATTCATCCTAGGCTACTTTGCGTCGGTCGCTCTGCTCTCTGTCCCGCCGTTGTCGGCCCTCACGCCCAACAAGCCGCTACTGCAGGCGACGCTCCGCGCTCGAGCTCTTCTCCACCAGCTCGACACGCTGGCCGCAACCGCCTCCGGGGACGACCTCGGCTGCGACTCGGATGAGGACGAGGGTGATGAGGGTGCCAGAGAGCGTTTTGGCGCCGTCCTTTACAGCATCGGCCGGTGGGCCGTCGGCTGGAAGGACGAGCGCGAGGAGGACGACTCGGGGTTTGAGGACGGTTTTTAGGCTTTATCCCCCTCCGTCTTACATGCCTTATCATTCCCGCTCTGCTTTCGCTCGAAGTAAGCCAGGGAATGCGGACACCAAACGACGTTTGGGCGCTATTGGTAGTCGTCGTCGTAGTACTGAGGCTCGAGTCGCGGACCTTTTGCGGCCGGAGCGCTCGGGTCAAAGTGCTGGCCGTAGTCGAAGAGCAGCTGCGGGAAAACGACAGCTCGAAGGTCAGCCGCGCCTTGATATCTAAAGGCGCCGTCGAGAAGGGCGACGGACCTCGGTGCCGGCCGGGATGTCGTATCGGGCGTAGAGGCCGATGCGATGCTGGCCCTGAACGAGAACGACTGGCGACCGAGCGAAGTCCGGAGGTCAATCAGCTTTCGCTGGCCAGGAAGGACAGAAGCAAGAGGAGGCGAACGAACCTCTTGGATAACAGTTGGCCTCGCCGGCCTCGCCAGTCGGCTCCCGATGTCGGCGCCGGAACTCCTGATCGGGCTGGTTGATGAAGCGTGAGTCGTTGCCACGCCTATAGGCATCGACCGATTGATTGAAGTTCAGATCGAACTGGTAGTTGCGGAAGCCCTGGTCGTAGATCTGGCCTCGCCGATTTGATTCATTCTCCGAAATGACGTCGCCGACGTACTCTGTGCATTAACCGACGGCAGGGAACCAACCTGATCAGCAGGTGGTCCTCGAGCGAAAGCAACGTCCGGTAGAGGACGCACCGATGATGAAGTCGTCCTTCTCAATCACCTCGCCATGCGCTACAAAAAGGCCGAGGCCATGCGTCGAGGGTCCGACGCGGACCTTCTTCGACTTGCTTCGCTGGATAGCCGCGTTGCCGCACTTGCCCAATTCCTCTACATCAGTCACCATTATTGAAATCAAACCGATGTCAGCTCTGTCTGAAGCCATGAGACGAGCCGGCAAGAGCCTGACGCACCGCGAACGCCGCAATTGCCGCACAAAACGGGGTCACATTCGCGGCCGGCCTGAAAGCATTTGCAGGCGTCGGTCTGACAGGGTCGACCGCTCTTCTTGACCTTACAATTGCAGCCGGAGAAGCGCCGAGTGCAATCGCGCTCCGCGCAATGGCAGAAGCTCGTGCAGTTCACCTTATTGACGTGGCACTCGCACTGAGCGATCGTACATGGGCCCTCGTGATTGCATGGCCGGGTTCTGGTGGGCGAAATGATCAAGGAAAAGCCTCAGCCATAGCGATTGGGATAGAGACTGCTGACCCTGGAGACCCACGGGCGCATGTTGTGATGGTTGTGGACTGGCCAGAGGCAAACGAGAGGCTTCATTAGTGATGTGAAGACCATTGGGGTCCGTAAAGCTAGCACACACCAACGACAGCCTTCTTGCTGCCCCACCCATTTTTCGGACGCCTGACGGGAAGCGTATGTGATGGCCTTGGGGCGACGAGGTCCATCACCTTGCAGCGCTGGAGGAAGTACTGCTTACAAGTGTGGACGCCGAAGGGTGGTTGTCAGCGGCGGGATTGACAACGACGAGAGCCGGCACGGAGCGCACCTCATAGCATGAGTACTTCGGCAGGCCGACATCGTCGACGATAACGTCGACCATCTGACACGGCAGTAGCGTTGGCATGGTTTGAACGAGCACAATGAGCTGCTCCACCTCTTCGTCCGGCCAGGCTGTCGTTCCTCCGACAGCCTCGCTCAGGATCTCCAGGAAGTGTTTGCCCGCGCTGTGATCCTATGACCAGTGCTCATTTCAGCCACGGCCCATCACGTGGACAGCCATCGAAGAATGGTGACGCACCTTTGGATCGAGGTGCTTGGTGAAGCACTTCGGACCGCAGGCCTTTTTGCCGACCTTGATAAAGAGCGTCGAATAAGGCGTCGGCGAGCCTTTGTCCTTTGGCGTGACATACGAGCCCATCCCCTCCCAGTGGGCGGCTGAAATGGGCGGCAGATAATGTGAGCTGGAGCGTTTGCCCGGACCTAGAGACGAGAGAGAGAGGGCTGACTGTGCACTTGGCAGTCGTACTCGCCGCACGAAGGCAACGGACAGAACATGCCCTCAGAGTCACGCAGGACGCCGTTGTAAGTCGACTCGCCCGGCAGCCAGCGCTCATCGATTGCCCTGTGGCGCGCATTCTGTCCCTCGAGTTTTGGAGGCGCCGGAGCGGGGAATCGATCAGAGGACGGATTCGGAAAGGGGAACGGCAACATGTCGTTGTGCTGCGGCAGGTTGGTGATCTCGAGCGTCGTCAACGGCAAGAAACAGAGGCTGTCGATGTATTTGAGATCAACATTGGGATGCAGCAGCAGCACCCGGTTGAGGTACTCGTAGCATATTGCGTCGACTAGGTCGTTCACAGAATTGTCAGTAGAAAGCGCATGTCGAGGGTGACTTTCACGCGCGCGACGCACTGAAGGGATAAGCCTCCGGCCGGTCCGGCCGCTCGACCTCTTCATACATCTCCTCGTAACTCTTGAGGTCGAAGGGGGCCTTTGCAGGGTTAACAACGGAGAATGTCGGATAATATGTCATGATCTGAAATGCGTATCTCGATTAGCGTTGCTGGCCTCAAAGCCCCGTAGAAAGGATGCGGACCTTCTCGTCGGGATATGCCACGCTGCGCTTGACTGGCCGCGCGAAGACGTAAGGCGGCTCCATCGCAACGTAACCCTCCGGCCAGCTCGGCTCGCTGACTCGTGTCGAGCTCCACTCCTTGAATCCGAACTTGCCGCTAGTCAAGGTGTAGTCGACCGCGACGGCGTCCCGCCGGCTCGTACAGCACTCGCCGCTGCCGAGGAACGACTCTTCGACCCGACCGGCGCCGCCGGGCATGTCGGTGTCCGATTCGATGACGAGCAGGTCGTCGTCCGGATCGAAAAAGGCGGAGTGATTCTTGTTGACCGGCTTCGACAGCGCGAGAAGGTAGGAGGCCTTGTCGCGGGCCTCCGTCGATGAGGGTGGTGGTTCAGGAGCATAGGCCGCAAAGAAGTCGGCGTGCGTCCGCTTGTAGAGATCAATGAGCTCATCCGGAGGCGGACCGGCGGGCGGGACAGCCTCAGCGGCGACGACAGCTGAGCCATTGGTAGTTGACGCGCCAGCCCCTGCCGCGTCTACAGTTGACCCAACCGATGGCAGCGTCGCAGGGGTCGCGGATGGCAGCGCCATGGCGCCAAAGGTCGGCACTAGAGTCGACGCCGAGCTCGAAGCGACTGCCTCTTGCAGGCCAGACTAGGTCGGACGAGAGAGCCGTCAGGAGCTGGAATCTTAGCCACAAGCCTGGACGAGCGTACCATCAGTCGGGTCAATTCGAGCCTGGGCAACCGCGGCTGGTCGCGCGAGACTGGCTGCGAGAGGACTAATCCGGGCAAGAATTCCGTCAACATGTTGTCAATCGGACCGAACGAAGGGGCACAGTGCTACTTAGCGGGACGTACTTGTCTTTAGCGATTACAGCAAGTGATAGGGCCTGCGCGCAGGCTGAGGATCGTGAAGTTCCGGACGAGGGGGATCTGTTCTGCGCGAGCGGCGGCAGCTAGCAGGTCAGCAACAACGTGACAGCATGCCCGTAACCCCCAATCAGAAAGACGTACAGGGAGACCGTCAAGCAAATTAGATTGTGCAGCGTCCTCGCGAAGACCGCCTTGAACTTGGACCGGGGAGTCAGGTGTCAGGCGACGTTCCAACGAGAGTCGGTCGCGTAGACCAACCTCGACGCGTCGTTCGCGCCAGCCGAAGGTAACTTCGCCTTTACCAGGCTAGCCTCCCGTTGCACCTTGACCTCGACCGCCACTCCCTCCCTCACTCCTCATCTATATAGTTTCCGGGCCTAGGTCAGCGATCATCTCGGCAGGCTTTACCCGACCAGCGTCAGGTATCGTTGCATAGTTCAGCAGACCAGCCTGGCACGATGGCCTACCCCCAGCAGCAGGGTCCGTTGCCTTGCACCCCTTTTCGCTCTCCCGACGCGACTTCTAGCTGATTGAGCGTTCAATATCAGCAGCACCTTATCCGCCCCCTGGAGCGTCGCCGTTCCCGACGTACCAGTACGCTGCTTCTGGCCAGGCGCCTTCGCCGTACGGAGCCTATCCACCTGGGTCGCAGTCGCCAACGCCTCCTTCCAGCTCGGCTTCGTACGGTCAGCTGCCTCCGACCCAGAGTTGGATCCAGCAGCCGCATTATGCAGTCGACCCGAGGACAGGCTACGGTCTACAACAGCCCCTCCTTCAGCAGCAGCAGCAGCAGCAGCAGTACGCCCCGGGTGGGCATCAGCAGCATCCGCATGTGGCGTCCTCCAGCCAGCAGCAGCAGCAGCAGCAGCAGCCGCACGCAGCGCACCTAGCCTTCGCGCCTGTACAGCCATCGCCGTACCAGCCGCCATACCAGCAAGTTGCACACGTTGCTTCGAGCTCGGGGTGGCGGCCGCAGCCTCTGGTCCCGAGTGGCTACGCGCAGATGCCTTCTCAGACGATGCCAGGTTACATTTCGCCGACCGCTGCACCGGGCGTCGGGCCACCGCCGCCTGCGCCAGAAGGCTATCATCAGCCTTCTTTTGTGCAAGGTGTCCCTTCAAGCCCTCATCGCCTGCCGCTCAATGGTCCCCCCGTGTCGACGTACGCTCAGCCACAAGCGTCTTACCCGACCTCACAGGGTGCTTACAACCTCGCGCAGCCGCCCCACGCCCCGCGGCAGCCGGCCCATCGCCACTCTTTATCGAACCCGCCGTCGTCGTCCTACGCTTCGCCATCGCCTCCTCTAGCCGCTGAGGTAGGGACGTCGACACCATCTTCGTCGACGTCTCATCCCCCGTATCAACGAAGCCATGGCCGGGCCGGCTCGCAGCCGCGATACCCAACGCAAAAGCCTTCCGAGCTTTCGCCTCTGCCGTCAGCGGTCTCTTCGACATCTGTCTCGTCTCGCTCGAGCGCAGTAGCTTCGATGGCGCATCGGCATTCTCCGAGTCTGCCCACGATCCCGACTGACCCGCCTGCGCGGTCGAACTCCATGCCGCAACCACCGGTCACCGGTCCCCCTGATTACTCGCGGCCGTCCTCGTCGTTCGCCATCCCTACATCGTCGTACCACGGCATCGCGCCCGTCACATCGTCTGGCGCTCAGTCATCAAATATACCGGCTGCAGGGCCTGTACGGGTGGCATCGCCGCAGCCGACGCCGCTGCGTGCCGCGGCTGGTCGCCCTTTACCATCACCATTGCCGGGCAATGTGCCCCCACCGCGATCGACTCCCTCACCCCTTCCTTCTATACGACCACCGTCGCCACTGATATCCCGTCCGGAGCTCACTCCCGAGCAGACGCCGACCATTTCGTCCGTTCAAAGGCCGTCAAACGCTGCCGTCGCGATCTCTGCGTCGCCCATTAGTCGACCCTTGCCGCGTCCCCCGGGCGGGATCCTCCCATCTAAGTCACTTGACCGCGGGACGACCTCTGCTCCTGGCGGAAGCACTGGTCCCGGCCAGTGGGCAAGCGTCGCTGGCGCGACGGCCGGCGGCGCCTCTAGCGGGATCGCTCGAGCCGCGACACTACCAAGCGCGCCGTCGCATTCGCATCAGTCGATCGTGCTTACAAGCGCAAGCCAACCGGCAGCAGTCGGCGCTCATACTGCTCCTCTGGCAGCTGATGCTCAAGTCTCGGCGCCTGCCCAGAAGCCGCCGATGCCGCCGGCGATCGTCATGCCAACTAATTTTGCCGCCGACGACATCCTTGTCGATCAGCTCGCATCAACGAGCATCTCCCAAACGGACCCAGCGATTGCTCCTCCATCATCGAAGCCAGAGCTGCCGCAGACGCCGCAGAAAGAGAAGTCGACCGCTCCGGCGCCCTTCATCATTCCAACGTTCACCTTTGCCGACGACGACGAGGCGGACGACGCTGCACCTCCTTCACCGGCTCACTCTGCCTCTTCTCCGGGTCCCAAAATCTCTTTCTCGTCGCCCAAAGCCTCGCCAGCTTCGTCTGGCGGGGATGCCCCGCCGTTGGCTCCTCACCAACAGCAGCCGCCTTCAGAGCCGCCTGCAGTCGAGGCTAAGTCGTCGACAGCCGCGCGCGAGACGAGTCGACTGCGAAATGGCGCTCTCGCCAACGGCGGCGTCGGAGTCGGCGGTGACATTCACTGTGAGACGTGCCAGGAGCAAATACTCGGCCGGCTTGTAAGCGGTGCCGGCGGCAAATTCTGGCACCCAAAGTGCTTCAGGTGCGTTCTTGCAAAAGCCCCCTCCTGTCCCTGTCTAGGGCTCTGTGCGCCGGCACTGACATTACAGACTTCGGCGCCGATCAGGTGCACAACGTGCAACCTACTGCTTGAGCACGTTTCGTCATTTGAGCACGAAGGCAAGCTCTACTGCCATTTAGACTACCATGAGGTCCGCCCCCCTGTACGATCGCTATTGCAGACTGGCTGCATGCTAAGTGGACTCCTCTCCCATTAGCTTTTCACGACCCGCTGCTACACGTGCAAGACGCCAATAGTCGACGAGCGCTTCTTCACTATCAACGACCCCTCACTCGGCACGCCACGGTACTACCACGAGCTTCACTTCTTCTGCTCCGAGTGCGGCGACCCTTTCCTCGACCCCCACCGGTCGTCATCGGCCGGCACTGAGAAGCTTCGGCACGGCAAGCAGGCCTCTGCGAATGATGGTGACGACGACGTCGAGGCCATGACGGCCAACATTAACCTCTGGCGAGGTCATCCCTACTGTGACGGCTGCCACGTCCGCCTGCACGCGCCAAAGTGCAAGGGTTGCCGCAAGCCTATCGCTGGTGAGATGCTCGAGGCTCTCGGCGGCAAGTGGCACGCAGGGTGCCTCAAGTGCGAGGTGTGTTTTAGTGGTTCCTTCGGCAACCGCCGCTTGCTGCCGCTGACTTGATCGTGGCCTGCACCCTCCAGACCTGCGAGGGGCCGTTTGAGGGCCTACGCATCTTCGAGCACGAAGGCATGGGGCTCTGCGAGACTTGCTTCAGCTGCCTCCTCAGAGCCGATCTTTAACGAACTCTCTCCGACCCCGACCTATGGACCTTCTTTCCTCTTTATCCAATGTTGTACTGCTCCGATCTAGATGACTTCCGGACGCTGTCCCCGTATGCGAGGCTCATGTAGATGGCCTCAGCGGTAGCCGCCCTGGTAGCGACTCCTGCTGCCGGTGGGCGTGCCCGTACCAGAGCCGCCCGTACCCTTCCCGCCTGGACCGCCTCCACGTCTGTCAGGCGAGTCGAGCCAGTCTGGCCGGCCACCCTTCTTGCCACCGAGGCGGGCAAGAAGCGAGTTGACCTCCTCGTGTCGCTCCTTCTCCTTGCGCTGGGCGTCACGTAATTGGGCCCGCGAGAGCGGCGCAAGCGCCGAAGAGGCTGGATTCGTGCCCTTGCGACCGGTGTCAGAGTCGAGTCGCGTAAGAAGCGACGACGAACCGCCGGCCGAGGAAGAGGGGCCTGATTGTCGAGAGTCGCCGCCCATATGCGCGCGCATGTCGCTTCCTGAAGCGGTGCCGCCGCCGCCAAGCGGGCCGCCGGCGAATTTAAACGAGTAAGACTTGGGGGCATCCTTCCCGCGAGAGTCGCCGTTGCTACTCTCACGGTTACGGGTCGAGTTGCTGCGCGAACGATTGCCTGACTTACTGCTGCCGCCTCCGTAGTCCAAGGCGTACTCGGCCTCGAGCTGTGTGCCGGAGCCACCGGAGACGAAGGGTCGTTCGTCGTCGTCTCTAGCCGGACGATCGCCCGAGGCCCGGCGCTCCTTGCGCTGCTGTCTCTTGGTCTTTCTGGAGCCCTCGTCCGTCTTGCGCGCCGAGCTGCCTTTGCTCTTGCCCTTGATCGAAAGCTCGCCCCGACTGGACGTAGTCGGGCGGTCGAACCAGCTCGAGCCAGCGTCGTCACCCTCGGCCGCCTTGCGCGCCTTCTCGTACTCGAGCGCCTTGAGCTTCTCGCGCTGCCTGCCGCGCCAGCCGACATTAGCCATCTCGTCTGGGACAACGAGGTCACGCGGCGGCTGGTAGCTCGGCCGGTTGCGTTTCGGCCGCGGAGGCCGCTGCGAGGTCGAGGGCCCAGTCCAAAATGGCGAATTCTGCGAGTTGTATGCCGAGAAGGCCGAAAAGTCTGGCCGAGGGGCGCGCGAGATGCGCGGCTCAGGGCAGTCGTCGCCATAGTGGTCATCGCTGGCGCAATTGTAGCACCAGCCGTCCTCCTCGTCGTCAGGGTTATGAACAAGGACATCGCCCTCGAATCCGCCCTCCTCGTAGAGGCGGGCGCGTGTCGCGAGCGTCTCGGTCCGGTCTTGTGGCGTCAGGTAGGAGTAGATCCGCCACAACGTCGGGCAATTCTGGAGTACGCGACGCGCGAGTCAGATCCTATTGTGCAAGTCGCAAGAAGCAGCTGTAACATAGCAGCAGCCTCGGCACAGTAACTCACGTTGCCCGGATGAACGTCCGATCCGCAGCGATCGCACATCGGCCCGCTGTGGCGGTACTGACGCATGTGGCGGGGCGCCGGGCAATCCTTCGATCGGTGGCCGCGGCCTCCACAGGCAAAGCAGATGAGCGCGACAGGACAATTGCGCGTCTCGTGCTCGTCGCGGGCACCACAAGTGAGGCACTGGACGCAGTTAGGAGGATGGGAAAGTAGAAATCAGCGCATGTGCTGCGATGTGGAACAAGTTATTCTATTGGACCGGCAAAGACGCACGATGACGACCTTGCAGTCGCGAGCAACGTGTCCGCGCTCCTTGCAGACGGAGCAGACGATGTGCTGCTTTCCTACCGGCGCAGGCTCGCCATCCTCTGTCAGGTCAAAGTAACGCTGGACCTGTAGGGCAACCGTTTGGGGGAGTCAGCAAGTGAGTCTACGGCCGCCGTGTAAGTTTGAGGTACGTACCGGCTTGTCTTCTCCTCCATCAAGGAATTCGATCTTACCGAGGTCGTCCGCGTAAACCTCAGCCTCTGTCAGTGGCCGTGGGCCACCTTCAGCCGCCAGGGTCGCGGTCTCGCCGGCCGCGAGGGGCTCGCCCTCGATAATGATATGGCTAGGAAGGACGAGCGTGTCGGATGTGACATCTGCAACGCCCTCAGCTGAAGGAGTCGGAGGCGCGATGCTGTCCTCTCCGAGCCAGGCTGCCTTCTTCTTGACCGCCTTGGGCGCGTCATCGAAGAAGAAGAGGCCGTCGACGTCGGCTGGTGCTGCTGCCGGGGCTTTTGTCGGCTCCGGTGAGCTCATGGGCGGCGAGAGGCGCGGCTTCTTGCGATAAGGGCTGTCGACAATCTCAATCTCGAGGGAGGACGACCGCGAGCGGGCGACAGGGGCAGGTTGCCGCGTCGGCGGTATCTATCGACGGGGTCGGAAGAAGGGGGATTAGCCCGAAGTCTAGTAAACACATCTATTCCTCGAGCGAGCAGGCGACGCACCTTGTCTCCCATCACGAGGAGGTCGTCATCTGATTCGTCGTCCGTTAACCTCCTGCCACTGCTGCTGGGCTTGGCCGGACTGTCGCCCGTGAGGTCGACGACGAAGGGTGGGACTGCTGCAGCTCCGCCGTTAGAAAGTTGGTCCGGGTCCCGCGAAACCGACTTGCGCTTCCGACCAGCGAGGACCGAGCCCGATGAGGAGGCCATGCGAGAGATTGAAGGTCCTGGCAAGAGGCTGCGAGGAGAATGGGAGCCGGGTCAGGAGAAGCTGCTGGGTGTCGGTAGGTTGTCGTCTGTCGAGCTCAGCCGCCTCCAGGGCTTGTGATTCGAGTCGCCAGTAGGGGGAGTGTCGATCATGCAGCTGACCTAATCATGGTTAGGCCGAACTCGAAGGCGCCTCAACGAGCCTGAAGCCGGCCGGCCGCCTCTCTGACAACTCGACGACGACCTCCCTCGCTCTCCCTGCCGCCCTCTCCATCTCCTTCCTTTTCCACTCGTGTCGGCCGATATTGCTAGTAGGGATGAGCCAGCCTAGTAAGACACTCTACGTCAACAACCTCAAGTGTGTCTGGTCGCTTCATGGGTTGGCACCCGCGCCGAGCTGCCTCGGTCGACCTCGAAGACTGACGGTCGTTGTGCGACGTGCTCCCCTTACGCTTCTCTCCAGTGACAAGGTCAAGAAGCCAGGTGCGTAACAATGCAATTGCTTTCGACCGTTATTGAGAGCCCAGCTGATGGGCTCGCTTCCCGATCCACGCTCGCCGCCCGCAGAGCTGAGGCACTCGCTCTACCAGCTGTTCACACCTTACGGTCGGATAGTTGACATCGTCGCCTGCAAGGTGCGTTCGCCTCGGACAGCTGACTTAATGTCTGGCCCCCTTCCTCGAGCTTGTATTGATATCTCACTTCCTGCCTGTGCGCCCTGCTGCTGCAGACGTCGAAGACTCGGGGGCAGGCGTTCATCGCGTTCAAGAGCCAGACGGCGGCGACGGCGGCTCAGCGCGCACTCGATGGCGAGGTCTTCTACGGCAAGCCTCTGGTCCGTCCTACTCCTCTCTTGTCGTCTGTCCGGACAGCCGAGCTCATCCAGCTGCCGGTATTGTAGAAAATCGCCTACGCCAAGGCGCCGTCAAAAGCGCTGTCGGGCGACGCCCAGTCCTATGTCCCGGCGGCTGCAATGAAGGTCACGGTCTCGAACGCCCAGAAGGAGGCCGATGACCTTAAGCGGGCGCGCGAGGAGGAGGACACGATTGCCGAGCGCGGAGGCAAGCGACAGAAGGCTGACGGCGATGAGGCGATGGATGAGGACGACGACGGTGAGTCGGGCTCCTGCCTCCGTTACGGGCGCCAGTCGCTGACTCGCTCACCCACTGTAGCGCCTGGGCCGACGCCTCCAGCATAGATGGTCTCTGCGTCATAGATCTCGGCCAAAACGCGGCGCTCCTCGTCCGAGCTGTCGCGCCCCGCCCTCGCCTAACCCGATCACCAGCGAGTCGCCCTGTCGGGCTAAGGCAACCCCTGCAGCCGTCAGGGCTCAGGAATCTCCTTAGTTCGAATCCTCTTATGCCCATGCTACCCCTTTGTACCAATTGAAGTCTCGTTCGGAGCGAGAGCGGTTGTATTGAAGTGGTCGGGAAGCATAACCCTAGCCAGGCTTCGGGTCGCGCGGCGGCGAGCCTGTTCGTGACGCCCATCTCTCCGACCTAACCAGCTCACCCTCTTGCCTCCCCTCGACCTTCGTTCTCATATCCCCAGCCATGCCCGTAAATGCCAGACCTATCGGAGAGATGAGCAGCCATTGTATGTCGCCTGACTGACATGCTCGCCTCGTGCCTCGGCTCGGATGGATCGTCGCTCGTCACCGACTAGGCCTACCACTCGACCTTCAACGAGCTCGAGGACGTTCGCCAGGTCGGCAACACCTCAGTCCTGCCCATCAAGTCGCGCTTCCGCGGGCCGGGGCCGCTTGGTATGTCCGCCTCTTCCGCTTGGATTGCCTAGAGGTGGTTGAAGCTGATGATTACCGGCCATGATCGACACCTGCCGGTGCATCCAGCCGACCCTTCCTCGCCCGACATCATCGACGAGACGCTCTCCCTCTTCCGGGCCAACTGCCTGTTTCGCAATTTCGAGATCAACGGCCCGGCGGACCGGCTCCTTATCTACCTCACGCTCTTCGTCAGCGAGTGCCTCGCCAAGATTGGCGCGAGCCGCATCCCGCCCGGCCCCGCCGAGGCAAAGAAGACCCTGACGACGCTTTCACTGGAGAGCTTTGCGCTCCCCGGCGACGCTACTTTCCCCCTTAACTCGATGTACGCCGCGCCGGCCAACTCGATGGACTCTGGTGCGTTGCTGGAGCATGTCTATTGCCCCTCCGCACCGAGCCGTTATGGTTCGGAAACACGCAAGTGACTGGCGTCTGATCCCTGCATCACGTGCTGCGCAGACTACCTTCGTCAGTACTTGACGCAGGCCCGGCAAGAGGTGGCCTCCCGACTGCTCGAGCACCTGTACCCTGTGGACCCGGAGTACGTGCTTTCACCCCGCTGGACGCGACTGCGAGGCCGTCTAGCCGAAGACGGCCTCCCCCCGCTCAGCACGACGCTTTGGCCGCTGACCATCTTCGCCTGCATTTCAGGGGCCGACAGGCGACCGTCCCGAGCAAGTGGTGGATGTGCTTCACGAAGCGCAAGGGGTATGTCTCATGAGCACCTTTGGGATAAGTGCGTTCACTTTGGTCGGCTGGCTGACGTCGCACGTTCTCCTCCCTCTGTTCAGGTTCTGGGGCTCATAGACGACGACTAGCCGCAGGTCGCTAGAGAGGATGGTCATGTGTCCGAACGATGGCAAAGGGTCTTCGCAGAGCTTGATACCCCTCCTCTCCCGGATGCCGGGCACAGTATGATGACATTTCGCAGATTGAGGCTGTGAGTTCCGGCGCGTAGAGGAGGGCGTTGCGGTAGGCGGTTCTGCCGTTGGGCTCGAAGGCACGCAGCTCTTGCTTGCCTGTAGTGATGATAGCGCACAGTCGAAGCACTTGGGGCATGCCGACGCGACGTTTTCCGACAAGGCCTCGAGGATGCCCCTCCGCGTTTGGCACTCAGCCGGGCTCGCCGCCCTGGCCGCGAGCGACCAGCCAACAGCTATCCTCAAGCAAGCCTTCCCTCGCCGCCCCTGCCGTCAGCCGCCGACGCCAGAGTGTCTCTTGAGACCGGGCTTGTCAGCAGGCCGCAGCTATACCAGTGCCGACAGGCTAGCCCTCCAGGCGGCTCCAGCCTAGCCTCTCTTCCCGCTCGCTCGTCCGACCCCCGGGAAGGGTCTGGGTCCTCCCACCCCGGCGCATGGTCGGGCCGGACATCGTCCAGACCTTCAGCGATACGCCGTTTTTCTGGTCAAGGAAGGACCTCGGTAAGCCCCAGCAGCAGAACGATGTCGTCCAGGTCAGTCTGGCCGTGCAACTCCAAGGCTGCGGTTTGGCCGGAAGGTCGAGGGAGAGCTCTGCTGACCTTCGCTCTCTCGCTGCCTCGTTCTCTGCCTCCTGCTGCCTCCCTAGCCTCACTCGCAGTCGCGTGTTTCATATTACTTTCCAAAGTCGGTTGGCGAGTATCACTATGGGGTGCGCCTCGGCATTCTGTCCATCGATATTGGTGCGGATGGGCCCGCTGACCAGCCTGCTCCCGGTCCCGCCGCGGCCTCTCAGGAGCGACACCCCATGAAGCCTCATCGGCTTACTCTGACCAACTCGCTCGTCGTCGGCTACGGACTACACAAGCGGATGGATGTCTTCTCGCCGAGAGAGGCGACTCAGGACGAGCTCGAGATGTTCCATGACTCAGACTACGTCGACTTCTTGTCGAGGTGCGGCGCCCTCTGGCGAGTCGTCGGTGTCCCTTGTCTTCATGTCCTGACTCCCGCTTCCGCACTTGTTGCAATACAGAGTCACGCCTTCGGCACCGCCATCGCTGCAGGCCCAATTTCAGCAATTCAATTTTGGCGACGACTGCCCTGTCTTCTCGGGCCTCTACGACTTTTGTCAGCAGTATGCTGGAGCGTCGCTCGCAGCCGCGCGCAAGCTTTCGCACGGTAGTACCGACATCGCCATCAATTGGTCGGGCGGCCTCCATCATGCCAAAAAGGGCGAGGCCAGCGGCTTCTGCTACGTCAACGATATTGTTCTTGGCATCCTTGAGCTCCTCCGGTGCGTGCTAGCTACAGGCGATCTGCCTCCCCTTGTAGCCCACAGCGCTGACCCCGCGTGGTCGCTCATAGCTTCCACCCCCGTGTCCTCTACATTGACATCGACATCCACCACGGCGATGGCGTCCAAGAGGCTTTCTACCTGTCGAACCGGGTTCTGACCGTCTCATTTCATAAATTCCACGGCGACTTCTTCCCGGGCACCGGCGCCGTCGACGAGATTGGCAACGGCCTCGGCAAATATTTCAGCCTGAACGTCCCGCTCCAGGACGGCATCGACGACGAGAGCTACATTTCGCTCTTCAAGGCCGTCATGGAGCCGACTATTACCACCTTCCGGCCTTCGTCAATTGTCCTCCAGTGTGGGGCCGACTCGCTCGGTGCAGACCGGCTCGGTGCCTTCAACTTGTCGATTGCCGCGCACGGCGAGTGCGTCCGCTTCATCAAGTCGTTTGGCTTGCCGCTCATGGTCCTCGGCGGTGGCGGCTACACGATTCGGTGCGTTCCATCCGCTGCGCATCCGCCGGGTGACGACGCTGACCTGATCGCTCCTGATCGCCAGCAACGTCTCACGTTGCTGGGCCTATGAAACGTCGATCCTCTGTGAGACCGATGTGCCCGATGCCCTGCCCTCGACGCCCTACGACCAGTTCTTTTATCCCGACTTCAAGCTCCACCCGCCTCTCACCGGCCGGGTCGAGAATCTCAACACGCGGGCGTCTCTCGAGAAGATTCGCGTGTCTATTCGCGAGACGCTGCGTTACCTCAACGGCGCACCCTCGGTTCAGATGCAGGAGATCCCGCCCGACCTGACGGGTTGGCTTGAGAGCGAAGAGCGCAACGCCGAGGAGAAGGACGAAGAAGCGGCGGGCACTGGCAAGGCGGGCGACGCTCGTGTCGAAGACGGTCACCGCGCCCGTAACGACTACTACGACGCGGAGCGGGATGGCGAGGGCGAGCGCGTCTCGACTGGCGGCGGCGGCCGGTCGAAGGGCAAGGCGAGGGCCTCGATACTCAAGTAGGCGGCGTCGAGCGCAACAGTGGCGGCGGCCGAGGCGATACCCCCTCTCATTCGATGATACCCTCCTTCTCAATTCGCGAATGCCGCTCTATCATTTGCAAGGCGGCCTATATAGGTTGAGCGTCGTCTATGAGGGGCGTGAAGGCTATCATTAGGGGGTTGTAAGCTTTCCAGTCAAGGGGTTTTTAGTCAAGGGGTAGAGTGAGGGTGAAGAAAGAAGCTATTGGCGTCGGCGTTATTCGTGATCATGAGACAGGCGGCGTGAGGTCTAAGGTGCGATCGCAGAGGCAGGAGAGACGAAGCGAGGGAAACGTGAGTCGCGCTGGAGTAGGTCGAGCGGCACGTCGGAAGGGGACAGAATGATAGTGCGGACGGTACCGCCAGCCGATGGGAGGTGTGCGTCGCATGGGAGGCCGATGGAGGGAATGACTTCCGAAAGCGAGGGGGCATAAAGCGACAGCCGCGCTGATTGGCGCCGGCTGGTATGAACGACCGAAGCAAGGTGATCGAGCTGACTTCGAGCCGTATGCAAGGAGTCGGCGGATGCATCGCGAGGATGACTGTCTATCAGGCCTGTGTCTGAAGACTGTCGATGGCCAAATGTACCGCGCTCGGAGGGACTGTATGAGGCGCAGATCGAGGTCTCAGAGCAGCTCATCGGGTACCCGACCGGCGCGTTCGGCCCTCGCGGCGGTTGCAAGCGAGGCATGTCGGTAAGGTGCGGAGAAGGCGAGCGAGCAGCGAGGTTCGGGAATAGCGCCGACCAGCCGTCTGTTACGAGGTGCAGGTTTTGGCGGGCCTGAGGCTCTTCAAACGGCAGGTTTTCATAGCGCGCTCGAAGCCGAGAAACGCGACCCATTGGTTTGAGGGAGATCCTATCCGCCTCTGACAGTTGCGATATGTCAGGCGAGGTTGGTCGTCGGCTTGAGAGACGCTGTTGCTGATGTTCCGCCGTATCTCGAACCGCGCGGTCTTTAGGCATCTCGCGCATCGCATGCTTCTTTGCACTGTCGTTGCTAGAAGGGGGCTTTACCGCGGGCTTCAAGGGCGGTTCGTCTCGTCGTCCACCTGTGAGGTGCTCAAGGTCGTCATCCCTCGTCGCATCAGGCTCGCGGCCGCGTATCTTGGCCCAGAGGTATTTCGAGCCGGCGATTATCTCGTACAAAAGATCTTGATGGTTAAGGACGTGGAGGAAGGCCTTCCATTGCGAAGTTCCGAGCGAGCGATCTCCGGGGCGATAGGCGCGGTCTGCTACGAGAGGCGGAATGTGAGTAATCCGCCTTCCCTGGATAGGAGCAGCGCCGGAACACGAACAGGTGAATGCCTTGACGTGCAAGAAGGCGAAGATACACATTTCAAATGTCTCGAGGAGTCTAGCCAAGGTGATGCAAGATTTAGCCAGTGTTTCATACGAGAGTAACGAGCCAGCCTTGTACGAACGCGAGGATGCCTGTTTGGAGGTCCACGGCCGACCAGTAGCGGCTGGGCTTGACCCACCCGAAGGAAAAGAGGAGACCAAGGCAGCTGCTCTGCCAGAACATGAGAAAGACGACCGACTGCCAAGCCAGGAGCGGTGAGGCCCTGATTGCCGGCAGCAGAAGAAAGACGCTCAGACATCAACAGTACCTTGACACAGAGGAATCTGTTGCGAGAGTTGCCAACTGTCAGCTAGCGACAGCTTGAGTCTGCGATAGTGTCTTGAGCAAGACGCACTTCATTACCGGTCGATGCGGCTTAAGCTCGTCGAGCACGACGACGGCTAGCTGCATGAGACAATAGAGGGGGATCGTGACACTGATACTAAAGATGACGAGGTCATAGAGGTAGCCGTAGTATGGAGCGTAGCTGACGTCGCAATAGAGGCCCAAGTATTGTAGAATGCAGGCAGCAAAGGTTGTCACGGGCCGAAGCACAACATATTGGCATACGCCCCACTGTCGAGAGAAGGTACAAAGCTGTCTCCGGTCAGTTGCAGCCCTTCGCGAGAGCAACGTAATGGGACCGAGCTCGCCTTCATCAGCTGAAGGAAGTATAATCCGTTGGCGGGTCGGGCCTTGACGGAGCCTAGGGGCCTGAACAAGGTATCATCAGGTGGAGACGATCTGGGTCAAAGCAACCGATGCGCACCACATCCACTTCTTAAGCTTGACTCGGCGGAAGACGGCCCTCTGCGCCTGATCGTCCTCTCCAAGATAGGCAATGACAAGGTAGAAGAAGGAAGCGATCACGAAGGCCTGTCGGAGAAGAGTGGCGTAGTGAGAAGGTTGTAACTGCGCCCTTTAGTCTGAGGCAGCGGAGGTGCTTGTATACCTCATAGCAGTCTGGAGAGTCGAAGAGAATTGCGCCGGCTTCAGCGACAGGCTAAACAGGCAAGTACTGGAGATGATTGGACCTCGGACGACGTGGAACTAGACGGCCTGATGGCGGAAGAGGTATGAGAGGAAGGATGCGATGGCGTAGATGGGCACCATAAGTAGGATCCGGACGATCTGCCGCTGCTGCGGCCGGTTCGTAAGTATGTGAGATGCTGGAGAAGAACGGGGGTCAGCCCGTTCTGGCACAAAGGGAGATCAGACAACGCTAGCCGCACTTTAAAGATGAGCCAGCCCGAGACGACCGTGCTGATGAGCGCGAAGAAGCCGGCAACAGTCCAGCCGAGATGATGGGCTAAACGTTTGCCGAGAAGGAAGGTGAGTCAGCTCATGGGTCGGGTAAGTTTCGCTATTCATCGAAGGTCGTGAGGGAGACAGACCCTTTATCGTGAAGCTGCCGTCGGCAAAGAAGGGGACGGGGTCCTTCTCGACGACCTCGTGCGGGCAGGTGTGGTTGCCCCAAAAGCCCATCGCCCGTCGTCGATGGTGAGGAAGGGACGTCGTCAAGGTGAAGGCCCGACCTGGCAGCCAGGCGCCGTCGGCGGCCGTCTGACAGGAGGCGGGCCGGGCTTGAGCTCGTCGGCGACAGGAGCGAAAGCCGACTGCTGCGCGCAACGCTTGTGCTCTCAGAAAGATCAGGCGACGACGAGCCACTGCTGACGTCGACAGTCTCTTTAGCTCCGTACAGAAGCCCAGTGCCAGATACAGACATCGAAGTCAGCACCAGCACCAGGCTCGATATCGGAGAGCTTTACAGAGCCGCGAGCTGGCCGGGATCAAGGCTGACGGAGATTATCGTGCACTAGCTAGTCTGCTCCTTTCGACCCCTGCCCCCTCCCCTGACCCCTCGTATCGGCAGCCGAGGTCCGCCAGTGGCGACTTTGCCCACATGTGCGTCGGTTGAGAGATGTGTCTTGCTGGGCAGATGGTTGACCGGCCTTTTGTCAAACTTGAATGCAGGTCCGCGAGGCTGCCTGTCGAGCTCCAGCTCGCCATCATCGAGCACGCTGATATGGCGGATATCGCTTCATGCAGCCTCGTCTCGTCGGCTTGGCGGGTTCGTCTTTGTTCGCAAAACATCTCCATGCTGCCTTCATCTGCTGCTGACGTATTTTCCTCTTCTTCAGCACGCAAGTCAGGCTCGCCTGTACGAGGTGATCGATCTTCGAGGGGTCCGACAGAAGTCTCTGAGCTTCGTCGCTGAGAATCCGCGCGTCGGCCGACTGGTCAGATCGCTCCTTGTGACTCCGAAATTTGACGCTACGGTTCAGGTGCTTCGGAGCGTCGTCAATGTCGTGCCCGCTCTGGAACGAGTCGAGTGGCTTTCGTGGTCCGGCGAAGGCTTGCCTGCACCGCCGGCACCATCTGATCGACCCTCGCTGCGATCTCTCAAGCTTACTCTGCACGATAGAGGGGAAGAGTCCGAGACGCCCGCTGCCTACTTCGACCTCTCGACTCTCAGGCATCTGGAGATCAATACGCCCGACTCCCAAAGACACACTGAGCGCCTGCTTCGCGCCGTGACGAATGGCCTGACGACACTGTCCGTCCTCAACTTCGAGTGTGAGGACCTCCCGCTTGTTATGCGGTGCATCCGCCGCTTCGGCAGTCTCGCCGATCTCAGTCTTGTCATCTGGCGGTCGACATCGCCGCTTCCGGCCGACCTTCTAGCTCCGTTCCGGTCCCTCCGTCGCCTCAAGCTGGCTCACGACGACGTTGGACCTGCACTCTCGCGACCGCTTGCGTTGCTGGAAGTGCTCATCATATCCTTACCACCGGACGACTATCCGGGCCCAGAAGAGGACGGCTTCGTACCTAGTCATCCGCTTGCTCGCAACGTCGCTGAACTGTGCCGAATCATCAAGGACTTTCCGAAACGCTTTCCGGCCTTGCGGAATGTTTGTCTGGACCCGCCATACGAAGCCATCACCTTTGCGGCCGAAGTGACGCAGCAGAGGGTTGATTTGGCGGCGATCGGTCGGCAGCTGCGCGAGGCGGGTCTAGCCCTCGTCGATAGCGAGGGCCTCATCTGGCGGGCTGATTGGGAGAAGGCCGCCTGAGGATCGGTATGGATCATGCGCCGTCTTTGAGTCCCGTGAGAGGGGCGTCTCGCATAAAGGGCCTGTGGAGGACTTCTCTGTGCGCATCATTCTTCCGGGCCCGTGCCTACCGGGCCGGGCGCCGCCGAACTCCTCCGGTCGGCATCGGAGCGTCGGAGTTGGTCGACCCCGTGCACTCGAGCCCTCGTTGTCCCCCCTGCATGCCTCCTCTTCCCCCATTCACCCACCCAGAGCTTTGACGATGGATGCCTACCTCAATCAGCGTCAAAAGCTCATCAGCACGGAGCGTGCACTCCGTTTCGATGCCGACAAGCTCGCCCATCTGACCGATCTCGAGCGTCGGGTTCGTCCGCCGACCTCATCCCTCCGACGTGAGCTGAAAGGGCGAGCTAACCCTGCTTGCTCATGACCGCCAGGCCGAGGCTAAGGTGCTCGAGATCCGGGCTCGCGAGCGCGAGGCCATCTGGAAGGCCGAACCCGAGCTCTTCCCCGGCCTGCACTTCCTGACGGCAAAGGGGACGATCGAGCGAACCGAGCTGTTTGACGTCCTGAGGCGCATGCCCAAGGGCGCCCTCCTTCACGGCCATATGGACGCTATGTCGGTCCAACCTCTAGCTGCGGCGACTAAGCGCGAGACTGATTGATGACCTTCCTCAGGAACGACGCGGCCTTCCTGATCGATCTCGCATTTGCCCAGCCCGAAATGCACGTCGCCTCGCCTCTCGGCCCGCTCGACGCGTCGGCTGCGCTTCCGACGTGGCCTGTCGAGAGTCAGGTCACCTTCAAACCACTGCCTCCCTCTTACGCCCCGCCGGAGGGCTCCATATTCGATGCATCGTACAAGGCTGGCGATTACGTTCCGGTCAGCAGGGTCCGTGAGGCCTACGCCGGCGGGCCAAGCCGCTTTGACGCCGAGATCAAACGGTTGATCACCGTCGAGCCCGGGTCGGCCTACGATCAGTGTGCCCACCTCTGCCGCCTTCGTTCCTGGCTCCGCTGCTAAGCTGAATGATTCGTCTCGTTCCCCCTCTCCCCGCAGGTTCAAGACGTCGGACCTTATCTGGCGAAAGTTCGACACCACTTTCATGATGGCGGAGAGCCTCCTTTTCTTCGAGAAAATCTATCGCCCGTACCTTCGACAGCTGTTCCTCAAGGCGGTTGACGACGGCATCAGTCATCTCGAGCTGCGCGTCAACTTCCTGACCGAGTGAGTGAACAGCTTGCGCTGGAAGTCGAAAGTCCGCTCTGACCTTACTACTCTGAAGGTCGATGGCCAACGCTGCCTGTAATGACGTCCTCGGCCATGCCGACTGGGTCCGCATCTACGGCGAGGTTGTTGAGGATGTGAAGAGGGAGCTCGCAGCACAAGGCCGGGCAGACGCTTTCTGGGGCGCCACCATCATCTACTCGACCATCCGCTTCATTGACAATGACGCACTCCGGGAGGCGCTGGAAGACTGTCTTCGACTCAAGGCGCAGTTCCCGGACCTGATCCAGGGTGCGTATTGCGCCCACCTGCCTCGATGGCGCAGTATCTGATGCTCTGCCGCCCTTTCTCTTGTAGGCTTCGACCTCGTTGGCCACGAGGACTCCCTCAACCCACTCAAGTACTACCTGCCAACCTTGCTGTGGTTCCAGGACCGACAGAAGGAAGTCGGCCTCGACGTGCCATTCTGCTTTCACGCAGGCGAGACGCTCGGGGACGGCGATAGCACGGATGACAACCTGTTTGACGCCATCCTGCTCGGCACAAAGCGTATCGGCCACGGCTTCTCTCTTGCTAAACACCCGCGCCTGATGGAGCTCTGCCGCGAGCGGGGCATTGCGCTCGAGGTTCGTCATGCCGACCTGCGCTGCTAGTTCTGATGCTGACTCTTTTGCCCGAACATCATAGGTTTGCCCGTGCAGCAACGAGGCCCTTCGCTACACGCCGAGTATCCTCAACCATCCGCTGCTGACGTTGCTGGCCAACAATGTCCCGGTCGTCATCTCAAACGACGACCCACAAGTGTACGAGATTCTGCACTCAACTGATACATACGTTCAGGCAGTCCTGACCTGAATCGGCTGGCAGATTTGGCAATAGTGGCATATCGTTTGACCTCTTCCAACTGATCAACGGCAGCGAGGCGGTCGGCCTCATGTCGCTCGGCGTCCTGACGCGTGGCAGCATCCGCCATTCGCTCATGGACGACGACGCAAAGACGAGGTGTGAGGCACTCTGGGACCGTCAGTGGGATGCATTCCTCCGCGAACTGGTCGGCGAGGCGTCGACCAAGACGAACGGCAAGTCGCCCAATGGTGCGACAATCAACGGCGGTTCGTCCAACGAGACCACCGCCAATGGCTTTTAGACCAAGCCGTTGCTAGAGAGCTCTGTGCGTCGCAAGGTCATGATAAGAAGGCAAAGAGCAGTGTGTCGTGAGGAGATCAGAGGAAAAAGGTCTTGCGCGATGTCTCAAGTTTCGGCTGTGAGGGGGTAGAAAAGCGATCAGTTGTCGGTCGTCGCACCAGACGCTATAATTGTACAGGCGCACCTTCCACTGCCACTCAAACTCGCCCTGAGCGTTGAGAGGCGGTATCGTCCGCATGCTCTTTTTGCCCTGAGCCGCAGGCGTCTCGTCCTCATCCACCTCTGCGTCACCGTCAGAGCCCTCAGCCGGCTCAGCGCCCTCCTCGGTTTCTTCATCGTCCTTCTTCGGCTCGACCTCCTCCGCGCCGTCGACCTGCTCGTCCTCGTCCTCCGACTCCTCGGCTCCCGGTGCGACGGGCACGGCCGTGCTCGCCCCGCCCGTCACGGCCGGGAGACCCTTACGCAGCCACTTGAGCTTGAGCGTGAAGCGCGGGCCGATCTCCTGGAGTGCCGTCTTCTCGATCGACTTGAACATGTACCTGAGCAGTAGCCGATAAAACCAGCGTCAGTCGCCATCCCTTTCGCTGATTGAGATCAGCAAAGATGGGCACGTACCGATGCCTGCGGAAGAAGAGAAAGTCGCGCTGGTTGTGAAGCGTAACGACCTGCCGGCCCTCGAACTGGGGCAGCGGAGGGAATAACGAGCCAAAGAGCTTTCCGATTGAGAGACCGAGCCGAGTCTGAAAGTTGTTAAGGATAAGCTCGGGTGAGTGGGCTGTCGGCCGGGCGTGGCCTGAGATCTGGCGCGAGAGCTGGACCGAGGTTAGCTTGAAGTAGGCCGTCGGGCCGTAGGGCAGGTTGACAATCGTGATGGCGTCTGGAAGAGGCGGTCGTATAGTTCGAATCGGTCAGATCCCGAATCTCGTGTGAGGGCGGCTTGCGGGACTCGACAGCAAGCGCAGGGACGCACTAGCCACCTTGCGGTCCTCGTTGATGACAATGAGCGCGTCGAAGTCACGAGCGCTCGCCCACCGTGCAATCCGGCCCATTTCGAAGCCGCTGTGGAGGAGGAGGCGGATGCTACATGTCAATCTTGGCATTCTGACGAACGCCCTCGAACGGGCAGGCTGCACGTTGCATTAGGAGAGCACGTACTTTCCGCCGGGCCGCTTGAAGAACTGGCCGCCGGGGAAGATGCCGCGAAGCTCCTCGGCAAAAGCATACGTCTCCTTGCAGACTTTGGCGCTCGTCGTGATCAGGATCTTGGGGTCCTTTGCCGGCCCGCCCGGCTCGGAGCGCGAGGCAGGGATGGCGTCGATGCCACCCTCCTCCGGGGCAGCACGCTCCTCGTCGGCGACCCCATCGTCGTCTTCGTCTGAGCTGTGACCGGCCGAGGTCGAGGCTGTCGGGAGCGAGGTCAAGTGCGATGAGCCGTACTGACGCGAGTTGTCCTGCGTTCTCGGGACATTGGCCTCCAGGCGGCGCTGGCGCGGGAGGTGACCAGAGCCAAAGCGGGTCAGCCCTCATGGTCGAACTCATAGCTCGCACAGCTGGACCCCGATAAGCCAAGCGGACCTTCTTGCGCTCCTCTCCGCCCTCGCCCTCGGCCTCGTCCTTCTTAACCTCGAGCCGGCGCTTGAGCTTTTCCTGGCCCTTGGCCCGCTTCTGCTTGCGATACTCGTCGCTGCGCTTGTAAGCGTTGCCGATCGAGGCCGGGTTGACGGGCATGGCGGTGGCGACAGACAAAGGTCAGACAGTTGCTGCTGGCTGGACGATTGCCGCGATTGGATTGCGAACGGCTGGGTGCGGATCCTATACGAGCTGCGGGCAAGGGATGACTTGGGTCGGATGATGACTGGAGCAGCTCAGCCTTAGGGGCGATTCGAAAATCGTCGGAGGCGAAGTTTGCTGCGCGCCCAAGCAGCTTCGGAGGGAGGATAGGAACGAGCTGAAGCTTGGGCAAGACGCTCCTCTGACCATCAGGAGCCCGCTATCTCGCTGCCGACTTGTTCAGCTGCTGGTCATGCTCTTGACCTCGTCCTCGCCACCTGTCTTTCCGGCGTCGTCGGTTGCTCTCCCGCCCGCGCCGGGCACCGACCTCAAGCCCTACGTCTTCTCCATCACGCCGCTCGACGACCGCCGGCTGCTGCTCGCCCACGGTTCAGCCCACCTGACGGTTGTCGACCAAGCAACGCTTCAGCTGGTTGACAGCTGGTCGTGTGCTGAAACCGAGGGCGAGGTCTCGTCGGTCGTGGCCAATGCTGCTACTGCTGGGGCGGGCGAGGTCTGGACCGCGGGGAAGGATGGCGTCGTCCGAACTTGGGACGCCCGCGTCAAGGGAGGCCGGGCTGAGAGCTCAAAGTCTACCAACATGCGAGGTATGTCCGTCTCCGATGATGATTCGGCTACATTTTGGAGTTGACGGATCATCGTTTCGCAGTACCCGGTGGCAAAGTCACGCCCCTGCTCTCGCTCGCGTACGCACCTGAACACCACATCCTGGCAGCCGGAACCGAGTTGACAAACCATGAGGCCTCCATCGTCTACTGGTTCGCTCCTTCCAACACCCTGCTGTGTCGAGATCAAATCACTGATGCTCACCATCCAAACCTGCCAGGGACCCGCGCGCGCCTAAGACGCCGCTATACCAACACACGACGATCCATTCAGATGACATCACAACGCTTCACTTCGCCCCTCGGTCGCTGCACTCGCTCTCCTTCCCACTCGAACCAGCTTCACCGTCGGATGAGCCGCGCCCTCCGCCGACGACATCAGCCATCCTCCTCACGGGCTCGACCGACGGCACGCTCTCGCTGACAGACGCACGCGAAGCGGACGAAGACGAGGCGCAGCTTGGCGTCGCGAACGTTGGCGTGAGCGTTGCCGAGGCGGGTTGGACTGGGGACGGCTGGGGCGTCTGGGGGAGGGATGACATGGACGGAGTCTCGGTCTGGGACGCGAGCGACGTGGGTTTCCCCCTTCTTCTTGGGCGGGCGGGTGAAATTCTCAGGCTGAACGCTGACTCTTGCGCCGCCGCTCGTCCGCCAGTTCTCTCTCAAGGTCCAGGAATCATCTCTCCGGCTCGCGACGGAAGAAGGCACGCCAGAGCAGCAAGCCTGGGAGACCGACTATCTCATCACGCTTCTCCCTTCGCTCCCGTCGTCGTCGACCGCGCTGCCATACTCGCTCGTCGGAAACAACGCGTGCGTTGAAAACACCTCTTCCTTTTCTACTTACTCTCTGATCCTTCAATCCAAGTCATTAAACGTGATCTGTTTGATTGCACAGGGGCCACATGGCGCTTCTCGATCGAATGGGCGAGGACCGCGTTAGCCTCCAGACTCGCCTCAATAGCACGCACCGAGGTCACCGCGATGTCATCCGCTCAGCCTTCTACAATTCGACCGTGCGGCATCCTTTCCTCCTGATTTACTTTCCACGCTTCCTTCTACGTGCTGATTCAAGCGCTCGATCTACCCATTGTCCTCTTTCGCTCGCAGTCTGGTCAGCTGTTCACCGGGTCGGAAGACGGCGTCCTCTGCTCGTGGTCGCTCAGACCTGCCGCCGGCTCAACTTCGTCTGCCGCCGCCGCTGCAACACCCGACGTCGACATGGACGCCGATTCGTCATCAAGCGACGACGGCGACGACGCGATGGTTGAGGATGAGGAGCTCGGCGGCGGAAAGAGGCGGAGACCGACACAGGAGGCCGCGCCGATCGTGCTCGGCGGGGACGGTGGTTGGGGAAACGTCAAGCGGAATCGGCGGGATCGATGAAGCAATCCCCACCCTCGGAGCGACGTGACTGACGGCAGGCGAGAGACAAATGCATCTAGCGGCGGTCAGGCAGCAAGTAGGCAGGCAGGTAAGTGGAAGCGTGGTGGTGCGGATATGATCGAGGAAAAGGCCAGGGGAAATTGGAAATTGAGGACGAGGGCTGCAAAGGAGATCAAGCGGGCGGGAGGTATGCAGTGACAGGCGGAGTGAGAGTGCTGGTACAAGTGTGGAATGAAACGTGATGCGGGATGGAAGCGCTAGAACGGGACGCTGCCCATCTCGCCCGTCGCGAGCAGGTCGTCGTCAAACAGATCGGGGTCGTCTTCGTCGACGTCATCGCCTCCCTCCTCATCTTCGTCGGCGCCCTTGTTCCCTGCACCACCGTCAGCCCCCTCGGCGCCCGTGTCGTTGAGGTCGAGCTCGTCGAACCGATCGGCGAAGAAGTCGGTGTCAGGCAGCGAGCCCGGCATCGAGCTCGCCCGCGCCCGCCGGCGCTCGTTCTCGACCGCCGGCGAATGAGGGTTGACGCCTCCAGCAGCAGCGGCAGCAGCAGCGTCTTCCTCCTCCTCGGAGAGCTCCGAGTCGCTCGTCAGAACTGGGCCGAACAGGGGACTCGACGGTCCACTCGAGACCGACTGGTGCCGGCTGTGCGACGGCTTACTGCCACCGCCCGCGTCTGAAGGGACTGGCGTCGACGAGCGTGAGCCGCGCAGCGAGCCCGTCAGGTTGCGGAAGACAGACAGCCGGCCAGACGTATCGCTCCGGGCCGAGAGGGCCGGCGAGGGCGGCGAGAGGTCCGGGAGCTCGATGTCGGCGAAGGCGTCGGTCGACCGCCAGTAGTTGAAGTCGGTGAATTCAGGGATCGCTTGGACGTGGACGGGTGGGAACATCTGGTCGACGAGATCGTTCATGAAGATGTACCTACAAAGGAGCGAGCGGGGTAGCAATGTCGTCAGTGTGGCAGCTTCCATGAGCAGAATTGCGCACAGGCGGGAGAAACCCACGACGACCGATGGCCGGCGAGCTCGAGAAGCTCCATCCGAACCTCGCCGTTCGAGTCGATCGTGAAGATGCGCGAGGACGGGATGTTGACGGATCGGTAGCTCATGGCGTCGGTAATGCGGTTGCCAAAGCCGGCGTAGAACGCCGTCTTGGGCGGACCGAATAGGCGCTGGATGTCGCGCAGGCAGGCCATCTTGAAGACCTCGGGCTTGCGGAGGATGACCTCACTGATTGAAGAGCAGGAGGAAGGCGAGGGATCAGGTCTCGCGGCCCGAAACGCGGTACGAGATCAGGGGGCAACGAGCCCCACGCACCGGTGCAACGACGTCATGAGCCGGTCAGGGCTCATGATGACCGGTCCCTCAGGGAGGGCATACTTGCCCTGCTGGATGTTGCGCAGGTAGTCTCTTGTCGAGTCGGCCTGGCCGATCGCTCGCGAGGTCAGATACATGATCTTGTAGCCATTGTTGACGATGTCGGTGTAGAGCTTTGCGACGCCGAGGTGGGTCCAGTCGCGGCCGACCGCGTTGAAGAGGTGACCGAGGGCGTCGGATCTGGACAAACGGTACAGCGCAGAGCAATGGGCGATGAGTTTCAGATTGGACGGAAAGGGAAAGATTCGGAGGCTGAGAAGGCGCACTTGGTGATCGTCCCATCAATGTCGGAGATGACGATGTGGTCCTCTGCGTCCCATAGGAAGATACGAGCCGAGCAAGTCGCCATACCCGAGTACGACGACGTGACGCTGAACGTTACCGTATTGGCGCCCTTCTTCAGGCCGAGCGCCTTGAGCTGGTGCGAGGAGAGCCGGAGCGACTTGGCGAAATGCGTCGCCGAGTCGCCGGCGGGGGCGGTGGAGGCGCTGGCCGAGGTGGGTAGGGTTGGGTGGGGCGCCGGCTCGGGTGGCTCAGAATAGGAGCGCAAGACCTCGGCTTCCACCTGAGCGTCGAGCGCCGAATCGATCGGCAGGTCGCCGTCGTCTGAGCTACCTGGAAAGGGCACCCCTGACGGGGCCCGCATGCCAGCGGGGATGTTGGCCTTCTCCGGGTCGAGCCCGTACGGCACCTCCTTGGTCGGCAGGTTCGTCTCGGCGATGGAGTCGCGGCCCTCTGTGGGAGGTGGTGAGGGAGGAGGCGAGGGGTAGGCGCCTCGGATCGTCGCGGCCGAGGGTTGGTGCGTCATGGGCGCCGACGAGGGCCCGCCGGTAGGCGAGGACGACGTCGCATCTAGGTCGAGAAACTCTGGCTCGTCCTGAATTGGTCAACAGGCATAACCATCAGGCGTCAGA
Source organism: Cystofilobasidium macerans (assembly GCA_014825765.1). Classification (NCBI taxonomy): domain Eukaryota; kingdom Fungi; phylum Basidiomycota; class Tremellomycetes; order Cystofilobasidiales; family Cystofilobasidiaceae; genus Cystofilobasidium; species Cystofilobasidium macerans. Next base: position 10,733 of record MVAP01000022.1, on the reverse strand, counting down.
AGACGCAGAGCAGTCGCAGACAACGAGGGTTAAGGCGGGGGACGCACCGTTGGCTCTGGCGAAGCAGCCCGCTGCTGGCCTGACGACCCTGCGGCCCCGTCGGCCACGACGCCAAACTTCTCGTCCTTGAGCCGCCGATCAGTCTCGCCCGGTCGCTCACTCGCCGGTGGCGAAGGAAGCGGATTCGACTTGTTGCCGTCCGGACTGCCCGAGGGAGGTTTGGCCTGCTTGCCCGGCTGTAGGCGTCAAGATGAAGGGGAGGGAGGGGGCTTAGCTGCTTGGCGCACGCGCGCGGCGGTCTCTCGCACGTGAAGGCCCGGTCCCGGCTGACGAAGTGCCGCCTCGTGCCCCTCGCCATGAAGTGGAGGGGGACTGACCTCGGTTGCGCCAATCAGAGGGCTCGTCAGGAGCTCCTCTGGCACGTTCTCCTCGGTCTCGACGACGAAAAAGGCCTCGCCCGCCTCGCCGACCTTCATATAGAAGGGCACGGCCTCGCCGTTGACGGCAAGCGTCACCCGCTTCTCGCCGGCTCGAAGGACCTGGAGCTTGCCGAACCGGACATGGAAAGGAGAACACGAGAGTGTTGTCTCTGCTTCAGGCGACTGAATGGGAGCAAGAGTAGGTGTGAAGCTTTCAGCATCGATAGCTGTTTTGGGGTGAGGGGAGGGTTCCCGAGAGGGGCGGCTGGGGGGGTGGGGAAGCAGCCAGCGGAACGAGGTGGGTGGACGCACGTCGCCCTCGCGCTCTACGACGATGACATCGATCGCGCCTGTCAGCGTGGCCGGGTTGATCCCCGAGTAGTACTGGTAGGCTCGCGAAAGGTACTGTCGTGGGACAGGCAAAGCCAGGGATCAGCTGGGCGGAGCGACGTGGGACGAGAGCGACCAGCGAGCGCGAAGGGGGACCGACCTGCATGGCGGCGGCGGCAACGTTGGAAGCTCGTCACCCCGCGTGGAGGAAGGTATGGTCAAACTCGTCGGACTATGAGGGTAGGCGAAGGAATAGCCCCGTAGATGATCTGTATGTCGTCGTGGATCGAGGTCTGACCCGGCTTTGCGATGGTGGTTCGTCTGTTGGGGTTGCGGCGCCGACGCGGCCGACGACGTGACGGCCATGACGCGCCGGAGCCCTCCGAGCTCAACCATTGCATCCTAGCTATCAAACGACAATTACAAGGGCCAGATCCAGGGCACAGCATGGCCGCCGCCGTCCTGACGAGTCCGTCATCTGCCATCCGAGTCCGGGCCGCAACTTGAGAAGATGCTGAACCCCGTCTTTGCGATCGCCCGCCCGCCCTGGCAGTCTCCGACACGGCCTCGGCCTCCCCCTCCTCGCCCGAGCTCGACACGACCGGTCCCTTCATCGCCTCTGCCCTCACCGGCCCATCTCTCGCCGGACTCTTTGCAAGCGTCGAGCGTTCATGTGTGCCTGATGAGCTCGGAGCCATCCGCACCGTCGTCGAGAGGTGGGCGAGGGACGGCGCCCGCGGCGGGCGAGACGGAGAGGCAGGGGGAGGGGAGTCGGTCAGGCTGATCGTGACGACGGGTGGGACCGGCATGGGCGTCCGGGATGTGACGGTCGAGGTGCGTGCGATCCTTTCTCCCTATTCTGCAGCTTGAGTCGAGGCTTAGGAAGAACAGACGACGTCTGTCGGCCACCATCTCTTTATCAGCCTCGACGCGCACACTCGTGCTAACAAGCTCGTCGTTACCCCTTCGTAGGCCATCACCCCGCTCTTCGCCAAGCCTCTCCCGGCTCTCTCACTCGCCCTCACCTCCTACGGCCTCTCCAAGACGCCGCTCGCGGCTCTCTCCAACCCCCTCGCAGGTATCATTCACGGCCCTCATGGCCGGCGGACTCTCGTTGTCTGCCTTCCGGGAAGCAAAGGCGGCGTCAAAGATGGGTTGGCGGTATTGTTGCCCATCCTGAGGCACATGCTTGCCGTCGTCGATCCGACGCCCGAGGGGCTTGTTGAGCAAGCCAAGGTCCACGGGCCGCGCGTCGCCGCCGACTCGACAGCCGCCGCGTTGACCGCACCGACGCCGACAGCTCCGGTTCAGGACCACTGCTGCGCGCACCACCACCCGGTCACCCGTCACTCGGCCTCGCACGCCCACCCTGAACCAGGGACAGCCCCAAGCGGCCGTCAGCGCCAGTCGCCCCATCCGATGGTGTCTCTAGCTGAAGCGTCCGAGCGCATCCATGCCGTCGTCGACGCGGTCGGAGGGCTCGGGACCGAAACGCGTGCGGTCGACGGCTCGCTGGCTGGGCATGTCCTTGCCGAGTCGGTCCGGGCTCCGCACGACCTTCCTGCTTGGCAGTCAACTAATGTTGACGGCTATGCCATCCGCTCCTCGGTCACCGGCTCATCCGGCGTCCGATTAGTCCGACCGAAAGGCACGCCTGGCCCTCTCAAGGACGGCGAGGTCGAACGCGTCAACACGGGTGGGCCTGTCCCAGACGGCGCTGACGCTGTCGTTATGGTCGAAGACACGCGACTGGCCGAGACCTCGGCGGACGGGAGGGAGGAGCTGAAGATCGAGCTTCTCATCGATGGCGGGCGCATCAACGCCGGCGACAATGTGCGTCAGCCGGGGTCGGACCTCAGGAAGGACGACGAGGTCATGAGCGTCGGCGAGCGCATTGGCTCGGGAGGTGGTGAGATTGGCGTTCTGTCTTCGGTCGGTCGCCGAACCGTTCTCGTCCACCGCAGGCCAAAGATCGCGCTGCTGTCGACCGGCAACGAGCTCGTCGACCTCGCCGCCCCCGCGAGCGAGACGTCGGCGCCTCAGGGAAGCGTTGCGCCACTCGGCGCAGACGGCAGCTGGACGGGTATCTACGACTCGAATCGGCCTGCCCTGAAGGCCGTCGCTGAGGCGATGGGCTATGAAGTCGTCGACCTTGGAATTGTTCGAGACGAGTTTGTCCCGCTTGCTACCCTCATCTACCCCGTCAAGTGCGAGAGCTGACGAGTCCTTTGGTGGCTATCGCAGGCCTGGAGCGCATGAGATGGCGATGCGGAAAGGGGTGGAGCTTGCTGACGTCGTCATCACCACCGGAGGAACCTCAATGGGCGAAGGCGATCTCGTCAAGGTGAGGCGTGGCCTCCTCCGTCTTCCGTGTACCGCCGACATCTCAAGGCTGAGCGCAACCCTTTCCGCTTGGGTCGTCTTTACAGCCGCTCCTCGAACATGCCTTCGGCGCAACGATCCATTTCGGCCGCGTCTCCATGGCCCCCGGCAAGCCGACGACCTTTGCAGCCGTCCCAGCCTCGGCTGACGGGGGTCCTGACAAGCTCTTCTTCGCCCTACCTGGCAACCCGGCGAGCGCGCTCGTCACATTCTACGCGTTTGTCGTACCTGCGCTGAGGGGACTTGGGGGGTGGAAGAAAAGTGATCGCGAATTGAGGAAGGTCGCCGTCAAGGTGGGTCTTCTGTCCATTCGCAAGCAGCTAGCCCTACCAAGCGGGGCCAACGCAGAGGCTGACAGGCTCCTTTCGTGTCAAACGCTCCCCCAAAAGCTCGGCCAAGCCTTCCCCCAGGCCGACCGACCGACCTACCACCGCTGCACAATCGCCTTCTCGGCATCGGGCCTACCCGTCGCGCACTCGACCGGCGGCCAGCGCTCGAGCCGGGTCGCGAGTGTTAAGGGCGCGCAGGTCCTCGTGCTGATCGAGGCGAGCGAGGCGAGGGGGACGGTCGCGGAGGGCGAGATGAGGGAGGGCTTGCTCCTTCCGGGCGGGTGGGGTGCTTGAGCGCCGGTCGGTTTGACATGTGTAGGCACAAAGGTCTCCCTTTATGGCCGACAGAAGCCTTTCAAGGAACATTTGCTAAGGTGAAGTCCATGAGCAAATCTAAATCGAGCCAACCAGCACCCCTCTCCTCCTGCACTGCGCGTCGGCGCCCTTCATGAGCGCGCCATGTCAATCTTGCCGGCAACATTCTCGACGACGCGCTTCTCGGTGACGACGGCGTCGATGAGCTCTGCCGGCGTGACGTCGAAGGCCGGGCTGAATCCATCCCGGGGGGGGGGGGGGAATAGCGAAAGGGCGCAGATGAGAGGGATGTAAGTGTCAGCGATCTGTGGTTGGAGCTCTAGAAAGCGAAAGTCCGCAAGAGGACCGAACGCACTTGTAGCATTGGGCATAGTCGAGAGAGCCGACGCCGTTGGGCGTGATCTGAACCGAGGCGAGGCTGACGTGGGCCGGGTCGACCGGCTGAGCCTCGCCGCTGATCGAGAGGAGCTTGCCCGAGAGCGTGCAAAGCTCCTTGGCGGGCCGCTGCTCGATCGGAATGCTGCGCGGCGTAAAGCAGGTTGTGGGGAGGAGAAGAATAGGGTGCGGTCAGTCAAATGGCTGCAGGCGAGTCGGGAAGGGAGGAGCCGTCGTGAACAAAGGAGTGGAGGACGAACAGCGAGCCGTCGGCGGTATCGAGGTCGACGGTCGTCTCGGGCGCGACAATGACGACCTTGACGCCGTGCCGGCGAGCGAGGACGGCCGCGTTGTAGGTCCCGACCTTGTTGGCCGTGTCGCCGTTGGCGGCGACGCGGTCGGCGCCGACGACGAGCGCGTCGATCGCGTGGTGCTGGAACAGGGAGCCCACCATCGTATCGGCGAGCAGGGTCGCCGGGATCTGAAGCGTCAGGAGCTCGAGTGCCGTCAGCCGGGAGCCTTGGTGGTAGGGCGCCGTCTGGGTGTAGAAGGCCCGGTCGAGCCGGCTCGTCTGGTGGAGGTGGGTGATGACGCCGAGGGCGGTGCCGAGGCCACTCGTCGCGAGCGAGCCCGTGTTGCAGACGGTCAGGATCCTCAGCCCGGTCTGCTTGCCCGTCGCCCGGGCGATCCAGTCGGCGCCGAGCTCGGCCATCCGGACGTTGCGCGCGAGGTCCTCGTCCTGAACCTCCCGCCCGGCCTGGACGACGGCCCGAACGGCCGTCTCGATGTCGGCCCCGGCCGCGATCGCTTGCTTGCCGACGGCGTCCATCCGGCGCATGGCCTCGCCGAGGTTGACGGCCGTCGGCCGGGCGTCGTTGAGGTAGCTCGTCGACGCGTGCAGGTGGGCAAGGAACTGCTCAGCCGAGCCGAGAAAGTCGGGCCAGGGCGAAGCCGCCAGGGCCGAAGCGAGCGCAAGCGAGAGCGAGAGGGCGGCGAGCGAGGCAAGAGCGGGCGCGCCACGAATCTGATTGGGTTCAAGTCGGCGAGCCAAGGGAAGAAGGCGGTCAGGTCCGTCGGCTAGACAGAGAGGGCGGGATGTCCAACGTGCGCATGGGAACGACGCACCTTCATCGACTTGATCGCGTCAAAGGCCTGCTCGATCGTCTCGACCTTCTCCCAGACGACGACGTGCCTGGACGAGGCGGGCAGTTAAGCGGATCAGGCGGTCGAAGGATGTCAGCCAGCCAGACTCCGAGCCTGAAGCATTGCCTCTCCCTGAAACGACGGACGGCAGCAGGAGCTGGTTGACAATCTCAATCGCGCCGTCAGAGGCAAGCTTGATGCTCGACATCATGGTCGGCACGGGCGAGGTCGCGGGCTCGGCGGCGGCGGAGGCGGACATGTCAGGCTTGGAAGAGGGTCGACGACGAGAGGGCGAGGATAGGGGCAAGGAGAGGCGGCTGGGTGCGGGCTCGTTACACGCGGACGTAAGACGGTCACGCCGGTCGGTAACAGGCGCCCCGCTGGATGCTTCTCGAAATCGGGGCCCGTCGGCAAAGCGGGCGCGGGCGGCCGATCCCCTTCGCCGCCTCTCGCCCTCCGCTTCCCTCACCACCACCCCCACCACCACCCATCCACCCAACCCACCTGATACGTCTGCCAGTCATGCTCGCCGCCGTCTCCCGCTCCGCCCGGGCATCGTCCTCGCGGCTCCCTCTTCGCGTGCGTACCTCTTCTTTTGCTGGGCGCAAAGGGTCGAGCTCCGTCGTCTCCTTGGCTCCGCCGCTCGACTTTTTTCGACCGGTCGCCCGGGGTCCGACAAGCCTCGTCCCTCCACGTCAATGCAACACACGTCAGCTAACTCCTTCTTGTTGTCGCCCGGCAGATGTCGCCCATGCTGTCGCGCCCCATGTCGAACGGCAAGGTCTCGGGTCCCGTCATCGGCATCGATCTCGGCACGACCAACTCGTGCGTCTCGGTCATGGACGGCAAGACGCCGCGCGTCCTCGAGAACGCCGAGGGCGGCCGGACGACGCCCTCGGTCGTTGCCTTCACCAAGGATGGTGAGCGCCTGATCGGCCAGCCGGCTAAGCGCCAGGCCGTTGTCAACCCGGAGAACACCCTCTTTGCCACCAAGCGGTTCGTCCTCTTTTTTAGCCTCCTGAGCCTCCGGTCGGGCGCGATTCGCGTCATCATCGAGATGAATATCGCTGAACTCTACCTGCCGCTCGTCCAGGCTGATTGGCCGCAAGTTCAAGGACGCTGAGGTCCAGAACGACATCAAGAACGTCCCTTACAAGCTTGTTCCCTCGCCCGAGAACGGCGACGCCTGGGTCGAGGCCCAGGGCAAGAAGTACTCGCCCGCCGAGATTGGTGCCGCCGTCGTCCAGAAGATGCGCGAGACGGCCGAGTCGTTCCTCGGCAAGAAGGTCAACCACGCCGGTACGTCCCGGTTCTCGGTCTCGCGAGCTTCCCGTTCTTTCGCAGCAGCTCACCTCGGCTTTCCTGCACCTCTTCCCTGCTTCAGTCATCACCGTTCCCGCCTACTTCAACGACTCGCAGCGTCAGGCTACTCGTGACGCCGGTGCTATCGCCGGCCTCGAGGTTCTCCGTGTCATCAACGAGCCGACCGCCGCCGCGCTCGCCTACGGTCTCGAGAAGTCCGAGTCGTCCGTCATTGCCGTCTACGACCTCGGAGGTGGAACCTTCGATGTCTCGATCCTCGAGATGCAGAAGGGTGTCTTTGAGGTCAAGTCGACCAACGGAAACACGCACCTTGGTGGTGAGGACTTTGACATCGTTCTTGTCAAGCACCTCGTCGACGAGTTCAAGAAGGAGTACGGCACCAACCTCCAGGACGACCGGATGGCGATCCAGCGGATCCGCGAGGCGGCCGAGAAGGCCAAGATTGAGCTCTCGTCGACCTCGTCGACCGAGATCAACCTCCCCTACATCACGGCCGACGCCTCGGGCCCCAAGCACATCAACAAGAAGATGACGCGTGCCGACCTTGAGAAGCTCGTCGGCGGCCTGATCGACAAGACGGTCGAGCCCTGCAAGAAGGCGCTCCAGGACGCCGGCGTCAAGGCCTCCGAGGTTGGCGAGGTCATCCTTGTTGGCGGCATGTCGCGCATGCCCAAGGTCATTGAGACCGTCAAGGGCGTCTTTGGCCGTGACCCCTCGAAGGGTGTCAACCCGGACGAGGCCGTCGCGATCGGCGCCTCGATCCAGGCCGGTGTCCTCGCCGGCTCGGTCACCGACATCCTCCTGCTCGACGTCACGCCGCTTTCGCTCGGTATCGAGACGCTCGGCGGTGTCTTCTCGGCCCTGATCCCGCGCAACACGACGATCCCGACCAAGAAGTCGCAGACGTTCTCGACGGCCGCCGACGGCCAGACCGCGATCGAGGTCAAGGTCTACCAGGGCGAGCGCTCGATGGTCCGTGACAACAAGCTGCTCGGCAACTTCCAGCTGTCGGGCATCCCCCCGGCCCACAAGGGCATCCCCCAGATCGAGATTACGTTCGACATTGACGCCGACGGCATCGTCAACGTCTCGGCCAAGGACAAGGCGACCAACAAGGACCAGTCGATGACGATCGCCTCGTCGTCGGGCCTGTCGGACTCGCAGATCGAGGCCATGGTCCAGGAGGCCGAGAAGCACGCCGAGGCCGACAAGGCCAAGCGCGAGCTGATCGAGATCTCGGTCTCGTCCTCGTCGACCTGCTCCGACACGCAGAAGTCGCTCGACGAGTTCAAGGAGAAGCTCGACAAGGCTGAGGTTGAGACCGTCCAGAAGCTGATTGACGAGCTCAAGGAGGTCGCCGCCAAGGGCCAGGAGGGTGAGGGTGACGCTGAGGTCATCAAGGCTAAGAAGGATGAGCTCCTCAACGCCTCGCTCGGACTCTTCTCGAAGGTCCACCAGGTTCGCATACTTCCCCTTGCATCAGAGAAGAGTAGGAGACGTGCTGACAACATTGCTCATTCACTTTCCTTCCAACAGGCCGGCAAGGACAAGGAGGGCGCGTCCGAGGCTTCGCCTGAGGCTGAGGGCGAGAAGGCCGAGGAGAAGAAGTAAATCGGTCCTGCTGCCGCTCTGCTTTGCCTTTCGTGCTCCTTCTGCCTGCTTCCTAGACCTCGCTCCGACCGCCTATGTGGCCCTCGCACCCATCACTCATGGCGAAGGCCGGCGGCGCACCGCGACCCACCTCTTCTAATACTGTCTCCTAGCTTGCTCGCACCCCCGAACCCACTCCCCACCGCACCCCACTTTGTACTCCTCACTCACCCCCACACCGCTTCCAAAAGATGCCCATGCGCATGCGATCAAAAACAGGCCATCTGCTTTCAGTCCGGTGTTGCCTAAGACCATGGGATGAGAAAGTACGACGGTAAGGGCGGTGTCCACTGGGCAGTCAGCCTGCCACCCAAGATTCTCGCTCGACCCCTTACTCGTCTGCCGCACCCTTTCATGCAGGGAGGACTGCGTTGATCCGTGACCCGCCAAATTATGTCAACCCATTTGACGGCTCATCGGCCGACCGTCTCCCGAGGCATCGACCGCAAAAATGGTCGGCAGTGCGACTAGCGCAGCCGGAGGGGCCGTCAACCCTTTGGGAGCCCCTCTTACATGGTAGGGAAGCCAGTGCCGTGCCACCCAGCGCAGCCGGCCACAAAAAAGGGGCCAGCCCCCGGCTTTTGGGACGGGCGCGGCCCACAGCGATGTACCCCGGCACGACTTGACTTTGGCAGGGTGCGCGTCGTGCTCAACCCGAGGATGCCCTGCCTTGGAATTGACCTGGCCCCTCCAGGAGGGTTGAGCGAGGATGCCTGCGGGCGGACCGGACAGACCAGCCGTGCTAACCTGCTGCCTTGGGCCCATGCGCAGTTCATGGAGCTCGTCCACGCCCGGGCCCGCCGTCGTTTCCAGCGCGGACTCAAGCGCCGCCCCATGGGCCTCATCAAGAAGCTCCGCAAGGCTAAGAAGGAGTGCCTTCCCAACGAGAAGCCGGCCGTCGTCAAGACCCACCTCCGGGACATGCTCGTCGTCCCCGAGATGATTGGCTCGGTCATTGGCATCTACAACGGCAAGACCTTCAACACGGTTGAGATCAAGCCCGAGATGACCGGCCACTACCTCGGCGAGTTCTCGATGACGTGCGTAGGCTTTCCCTTCTGCCGACTCTGGTCGCCTTGGTCGCTCCCCCTTGTTGCGAAAGGGCACCAAAATGCTGACACCCGTGCTCCTGACGTCGCTGCCGGTCGTGATCGTGTGCTTGTGTATGCTGCTCGCTGTTGCCTTTCGCGACGCTCAGCTACAAGCCCGTCCGCCACGGACGTGCCGGTTCGGGCTCGACCAACCACGCCCGTTACGTTCCTCTCAAATAAGTGGACCGTCCCCTCGTCCTTTGCGTCTCGGTTCCGTAGTGACGATCAAAGACATGGTGATCATCGACCAAAGATCGGGTGCGGCGCGGGATGAGATCGGAGTCCTTTGAATGAGCGGTGCGCTGCACGACTGCTCGTATCATCGCTTAGCCTCGCATGTTCGCAAGCAATCTCGGCCAGTCCTCGCGCTTGTTCTTTCCCCCTTGGGAGTCGATACGGTCAATGTTGTCGGTGATGAACGATGTCAAAAGAAGCTCGCGCGTACCCACGTACACCTTTAGCACGCCTGACTCGTAGGCGAACGGCGAGCGGCGTCGTGACCTTGCCCTTGTCGTCATACGTCGGGTTGAGGGAGTCGACCGTGAGCTGGGTCCGGTTGCTGAACATGATGGACAGGCCCATGATCGAGAAGCCGACGTCGGGTGGGGGGGGGGCGAGGGTTTCAGACAGGCTCATAGCCCTCTGCCGACGTGAGCCTCATCGCAAGCCCTCATCAAGCGCTGCGCGACAGCAAGGCTCAGCGCGAGCGGAGTGAAGCGTGAGCAGGGGATGAGGACGTACTGCTCTGGTGCTTGTTGACTACTGCTTCTCCTCTGGGCTTGCCCTTCTTGACGCTCAGCTGGCCTTTGTTGCCATGGGGCTTGGGCTGGCCCTTGCGCCCGCGCGAGGCCGCCGGCTCATCGTCGTCGGTCATCTCGACAGCCGCCTCCGAAGTCGTTGGCTCGTTGTCGTCGGTCATCTCGACGTCCGCCTCCGAGGGTGGTCCGACATCGTCGCCGGCCTTCTCGATGTCCGCGCCATCCTGCCAAAGCTGGTGAAGCCGCCGACGTCGACGTTGGCGCCCTCGCCGTCGTCGCCCTGGAGCGAGAACAGGAAAGGAACGACTGGATCTCCGTTGCCGCGCTCGCTTTCGTCCTTGCCGATAAAATGAAAGGGACGCCGTGGGGATGGAGGCTCCCTCCATTCGCCCGATGATCTACCCTGGAAGCGCACCTGGCAGGGAAACCCGACAAACTTGTGTCGTGTGATTGAGCGACAACCGGTGCCATCCCAATTGGCGCCATCGCTGGCCAACCACTGTCGCTCAATCTGTAGGATTCGAATCTGCATCGAGATCGAGAGTGTCGATGGGTATAAGAAAGAAGGGAGGGTATGACGGGCGAGACCTAGCCGATTGGCCGGCCACTGAAAGGCTT